>CM077477.1:13124582-13393255 GCA_039654755.1 Calcarius lapponicus
CTTAAAAACAACTTTCCTTTCTATTTCCATCTTCGCCACATTAGTTATGCAAATACATAATGCAGACTTGAAGTGACACTTTAAAACATCTCACAGAAGCTGCATATTAGAAAACCTGGGCTACAAGAAATGCTTTTTAATATTTCAAGTAGCTTTCCTGTTTTCACTCAACAGCAAATTATTCTGCGCTGTAAAAATAATTCCAATAATTACCAACTTATTTTCTCCACGCAGTGGAGAATACAACATGTAAACACCAAAAGCCTTGCCACCAGCTAAAGAACAAAGCTGCTTCTGGTTTTTTTTCTCCTATTACTTCCAGTTGGTAGCACTGAGAACAGAAAGTTGTCAGAGGGGTGACCAGTGACACAAAATGATTACAGTCCTGTCACGACAAAAGGAGCAGTTATAATTTGCACTGCAGCCAATTACTTCAGGAACTCATCATTTTGCTTAAGGGGAGAAAATAATCCTTCTATTATCCCTTCCAGCCAGGAGGGCTCTTGCTATGTGCAGAGGTGCAAGTAGAGAGAGGAACTATTTAACTAGAGCCCCCACGGTAAATAAACTTTGAAATTTGTGGCTTATTCTCGGCAATAAGTACTTTTTAAGCACAGCAATGGTGTTCTTAATGAAGCCTAACTGTTCATCAGCTGTCAAAGACAGACAAAAGAAAAGGCTAAGTTGGGCTAAGTGCAGGAATGGCTCTGTGAAGAACTAGGTAACCTATGGAGAAGAGAAGAAAGTTTTACCTCTTGATGCACTTCCCAGAGAAAGGGATTAGACAGTTAAATATATCCTAAGGATTAGCTCCTGTTAGGCTCCTCAGAGATATGTTTTTAATCAGTGGCTCTGCACTTGGCATTTACTCCTTTAGGGAGGGAGGAAATTTTCATCTTATTTCTCTTCTTCTATTTGAAAGTCAGTGCCATCAGCAAGACTCCAAAGAAAGAGGGAACAGAAGGGCAAGGAATCTCAATTTATGGCAGAGCCCTATCCTTTTAAGTTCCTCTCAATTTCTAAGGTACTTATCCTCAACCCAGCCCTTGGAGAGCTGTGATTCCCAACCTTCCTTCAATGAGGATTAGACAAAAGGGGAGCTGCAGCAACAGGCAGGTTTTTAAAGAACAGAAGTATTTGTGTTTGTGCAGGTGTGTGAGGATGCACACAAATCCCTCCTGCCACCCCCATAACACCTGCAGTTATTTGTTCTTGCCTTCCCTCTCCCCTTTTCTCAGTTTTTCTTCCTGTCCATGCCCAAGCTGCTGCTGCTCCATCTCGTATCTCAGCCTGGGAACTGCACCTGGACTGGCCCATCCTCTGCCTGATCCTCCCTGAGAGACATCCTCAAACAAATGAGACACATCAGCTCTGCTAAGTGCCACAAACCAGCAGCTCCAACCATAATTAATGGGGGAAAACCATCCCCAGCAGGATCTCCTGTGCAATCTGGGGGCCTGTGGGCAAGGTTCATTACCAACACAGCAACTGCAGCACAGGACAAGCTACCTGCCAAAAAACCAGGCTTTTCTAGGAGGAAAATTTCATCTCTCAACAAAGCAATATGTTTTTGACAGCTGGAAAATAGCACTGACATGAAATCCAATGAAGGAGATGCTGGGTGTTTGCACAGAAAGAGCAAACAGCAGAGAGCACAACAGCAAACAGGACTGGCTGCAAAGATGCTGCAGGACTTGGAAAGGGTTTGAGAGAGAGTGCATAGAGATGTGGGCAGGAGGTGTGACCATGGTCACAGGGGCTTTCAGGATGAAGAGACGAGAATGTTGACTCCATGACCAGAAGGCTTGATTTATTATTTTATGATATATGTTACATTAAGACTATACTAAAAGAAATAGAAAGAGAGAGGTTCCTCAGACAGCTAGCTAAGAATAGAAAAGAATGAACAACAACGCAGCTCTCTTGGACTCTGTTTGAGAGAGCCCTGTCCTTGATTGGCCATTAATTATAAACATCCAAGATGGGCCAATCACAGGTGGAGCTGTTGCATTCCACAGCAGCAGATAACCATTGGTTACTTTTGTTTCTGAGGCCTCAGCTCCTCAGCAGGGAGAAAAAATCCCAAGAAAGGATTTTTAGTAAAAAGATGACTGTGACAGGAGGAACCCCACACTAAGTACCTGAGCTGCCTTGCCTCAACCCTTGCTCTCAGGACACTGTGAACTTCCACAAAGAGAAGCAAATCTCGCCCATATTATTGACATAATCTGTTAGGTCTGTGCGTGTTTCTCATATTTTATTTTTTTCTATAGTTTTTTTTCTATTAGAAGAAACACTATATCCAGAATTCTCCTTGTAGTTCTGTAACTTCTAGAGAATCAGTGTCAGTAAATGTAACAAGTCCCTAAGCTCATTTTGCTAATATCAATCTTAATTAATGGCAATGTGGAATTCATTGGACAATAATTTTCACAGCGTTTGATGCTGGGCAGCCTTAGCATACAATCATATCACTAATTTCCATTGTTCATCAAAATACAAGTCAAATAAGGGGGAATGGTCTACTGAGTAAGAAAAGCCAATTTATTAATATTAAAAAAGAGCTTCAGAAATTTTTGCCATGTTGGCAGCATATAAATATATGGAAAATTAAGACAGCTACAAATGTGTTATTAAAATTCATATTCTGGGAGAAATACAATGGGAAAGAGACTGAATTTTGACAAAGAAACTGCCAGCACAAAAAATACTGCAATTTTTTTCTTCTTTTTGTAGTAAGAGAAAGTCTCAGCAGCATCTTCATAATTTTTAAACCTTATTTACAACAAGTCAGGACCCCTTGGCAGAGCACTACAATCACTGGCATGTGACACCCTACCAGGAACTTTCCCTGTAATTTGCAATAACACACCTGGTTCAGCTGCACAGAGTTTAGTCAGAATGAAAATTAGAATGCAAATTATAGAAGATGGTCCAAGAGAACATCCATGGTAATGACAGAAGATCAAACTGGCTAAAAAAATCCAAGATCCTTATACAAAACCCAGAGAAATAACACTAAGGCTGCTTGGTTTTTAGAGGAAATAAAAAGCAGACTCAAAAAAAAAAAATACCCACAGCTGGCACAGAGAAATAGAAAATCCAGCTCTCAGAAAAAAAGGACATGGAAATATGCAATGAAAATGAATAGAAAAGCAGAAGGATATCTCTCCTCCCACAAATTCTACCTGTCAGAATCTTTTTTAAACACCGCAGATAGACATAATTGCAAGACTCAAAGATGTGTTGCCAAACCTGGATACCCGAGGAAATACAGGGAGTGCTCAAAGGGGAACTGCATTATACCCTGATGACTGAAACCTGTTGCCTTGAGGATCAAACTCATCCCTTCAACATTAAAACCAAGGTAAAGCTGTTCCCAGTGCCTGCTCAGCCCAAAGTAAAATAGATATAAAATAAGCTCAAGTCTGAGCAAGGCACTGCATTTCTCTCTCCCTGGTTCTTTGTCTTCATTTAGAGGGTAACACTGAAGGTCTTGGAGACTCTTCTTTTTGAGTGTTTCGTTAAAATTGAGGTTTTCTTTTTAACCACTCCCTGCTCGGTGCTGAAGCAGGGCTGGGGTTTTCCTCTTTGCCACACGATGTCAGTGTTGCCGAGTATAAATTGGGAATTTGCATATTTATCGGGACTCAGATAAAAGCTCAGACACTTTGCTCCTTGAAGGCGATCACGGGATAACTTCACAGAGCTGAGAGATGCCCCGGTGCAATCAATCCCAAACTTCCAGCCTGCCCAAAGCACGGAAGCATGTGCAGGTTCCCAGCCAGCAAGGAATGGCACCAGTGCCAACATCAGGATCCTCCTGTGGTTTGTTATCTCCGGGGGATTGTGCAACCCCACCTCTACATCTCATTGGCTTCAATTTCTGGAAGCTGACGAAAATTAATCCGTGTTGCGTTTACAAATCTGGTGAAGGAAACGGATTATGAGAGCAAAACTGAGAATGCTCCCCACAAGGTGAAATGAGCCCTGCTGCTCATCCCCGCACCAGTTCAAGGTGGGCGATTGGCCCATGGAGCTGTGCCAGAGAACAGCATTTCAGACCGAATGGGGGAGGCAGCTGGGCCATAACCTGCTCCCTTGCCCTTCAGCACACATCTCCTTTGGAGCCGTCGGTTTAAAACATAAAAACACGCTTCCCAGAAAATTCACAGCGCTGCTAAGGCACAATCAAATTCAATCCTCAGTCACCCAAACCTGGAGAGAGAATGGAGGCCTGGAAATAACAGGATGACTGTAAAATATATCCTTTATACTTTATAACTATAAATCCAACCATATAGATTTTTTAGAACTGGATCTTTCTTGTTGCAATAGCACTGACAAAAGATTCAAAGTAACTTTTCTTGCACACTTTTTTATGTCTCAGTCCCATTTTCCCCCCTATAATCCCTTTGTATCTCTTACTAGCCCACACTGTGTCCCACATTTGGGGTATGGCAGGTTAAAAGTCAGACTATGTCACCTTCTGGCTTCAAACACTGGAATGTGATTCATTCTGTGCAGCCTCAAATAAAAACCCTTCCCAAATGGGGGATGGGGAGAAGGTACTAGCAAAGTTCAGCTCCTGCGTGTGTTTGAGGCCGTTTAATTTGCACTAAAAAGCCCAGCAGATGTATGAAGCACTGCCTGAGGTCCAATGTATACACTGATGTACCCAGACAGAAGCTTAAAACTGCAGGAAACGAGAGCAGGAACATGAAAAACTACAAAAGGTGGATGCAAATGCTATTTTCCCTGGTATTTCTGTCTCCCTCACCATCTGTATTGACAGACTTTTATTTTTTTAGCACTTCTACACAAAAAGAAATTAGAAAAGAAATGGTAATTGTAAATATTGAAGATGATGGCCGTGCTGTTTCAAATCCCTTGCCCACTTGTTACAAGGCGCTGCTGTGCATCCTGTGTCTTCCCTGCTAACATTTCATGGAGAACCTCCATGAACATACGTTTGTTCTTGTTCCCAGCACTTTGTTCTGTCACTGTGACAGATGGCTTTACACTGAAGCATATGAAAATATTAAATTCTTTATCAACCTGTTGAAGTTTGAGATGCCTGTAAGTAATAACCATCTTGGCAGCTATTCTTTTAATACAGATATTACAGAAAGCTGTTTAGTGCCTCCATATCAGTTTGCTATTTGTCGCAGACTATTCTAAAACTACAGTTTTCTTTGAACTTGATTAATAGTAGCATTGCTTCATTCAAAATAGTATCATTTCTTAGCAGAATATTATGTTTTACTATTTGTTTATCCGGAGGAAGTTGAAAATTAATTTTAAAATTGCAACTAGACATAACAGGGGCTTGTGCTGTACCAAAAGGAGTGGGGAGGGCACTGGCACTTGGTTCCCTGCTGTTCCTTCTCTGTCTAAGCACAGCAACTGATGGAGCACTGCCTTCAAGATTTGAATCAGTTCTCTGTAACACAGTATTCTATCCTGTGCTAAATGTGTTGTTGACTCTAGTAATGACAAAAAAACCCCAAAACCAAACCCACAAAACATGGTGAAAAGAGGCTGTCCAGCATACTTATCCTCCTTGCAATGCTCACGTTGAATGAAGCAACTTCAGCTTCACTTGGTAAACTGAAATTCCCAAGACAAGAACCACTGGTTAACAGCACATCCTTTTTATTTCTATTATTTCCTCAGCTGGAAGGGTTTTTGACAAGAGGTTACTGGCTCCTATATAGAACGTGTAGAATACTACATAGAAAATAGCACAACAGAGCCTCTCTGGCTCCAAGGCTCTCTTTCACATCTCAAATAGTAAAATAAAAAGTCTCAACTGATATTGAATTCTAATATGTTCTGTGTAATCAGCTTTTTATCAAAAACCATTTAATGTTATGTTATTAATAAATGTGAAAGCCTGCACAGTCCTCAGAAGAAAAAAAAAATTGCTTTCTATTAACAGAGCAAAAATATATTCCAAAAGTCTGTATTTTAAATGCTAAAGGCAATATTACAGGAACAAGGGGAGCTTGGATGTGCACTAGAGATGTTATAAGAGGTTTTACAGAACCAGTCTTCAAAGACATCAATTCTATTATACCTGTCTGGTCTCTTAGTGAGAGGATTACTCAGAACTCCCACAGCCACAGACCAAGGACTTTCTCAGAACCCAGTGTCCATCTCCAGCTGAGTGTCCCCAGCCAGCACAGGGGGACAGAAGAGACACCCAGAGGGGAGCTGGGAGCAGGGCTTGAAGAGCTGCACACCCCTCACTGCACTGTTCCTCAAAAAAGACCCAGGGTTGCATCAGAAACTTTGCACAGCTCCAGTGATTTCCAAACTCTGTTCCTAGGAAACGCCTCTGATGTTGGTTCACTGCCTCACCTCGTGGAGTGAGACAGCAGCAGGAGGTCAGCTTCTGAACTTGGGTTAAAAACCCCTTTTGGTAAGAACATGAGAGATTCGCCTCTAAATGGGAATAAAATTTGGTATTTGAGAAAGATCTTCTATCTTAGAAAAACACAGCCCTGAGAACAGGTTCTGTCAGCTATAAATCAATTCTGGAGAACATGTTTACATGTATAGCTGCATTTTTCTGGCACTGCTTCCCAAATCTTTCCTAAACACCTCAATCCCATGATCTTCCTAACTCATCTGATTAAATATTAAGTATTCTTACCATAAGGAAGCCTTTCTAAAGCCCAATCTAAACCTTCCTTTGTGTAATTTAAGCCCACAGCTTCCCAACCTACTCACTGCAGCCATGGAGGAGAAGAACATGTCAATGCTCTTACATCCAATTACGTGACAGAATTTGTTTCTTTAAGCAGAAATGCAGCCTCGTGTCTGCAGGATTGAAAGATCAAATGAAACATCTGTTACTAACTCAAGCTGGAGCCAGGAACTTTTTACAGCATTCAGGAAAATGTAAAGGAAATTTCTCAGTGGGGAAAAAAAAGGACAATTCCTTTTACAATGCCATAATGAAATATGTCAAAGTTGCAGTGCTGTCTGCCTCTTTTCTTCCATGTTTCCAGTTTTCTCAAAACATGGGTAAAATTTGGAAATTTGTTAAAATAACTAAAAACCATTGGTAGCTACCTAACTCTCCTCCCTACATTCAGTGAAATAATTGCCTGAAAAAACCTGCTTGGATCCAGTTAGAATTTTACAGTCTTTGTGCTTCACAGACACAAAGCTTTGGGGGAATAAATGTATACATCCTGCGTGCCATTCCTAAAGATAATTCCCCATAAGAATCACAGCTCCCTCATCCATCTTTGTCTTCTGTTATCTTAATGGGCAAAATGCCCTTGGCTCCTCCAGTGGTGCTAAAACCTGAAGGAAATAAGAGGAGCCCAAGGCAGCTCCCTCCTGAGAAGGCACAAGATAATCTACCTGAGTCATACACTCGGTGCATGATTAGCTGGAGTTTGTAACCTCCACCTCTCTTGTTCTACACCACAGCCACAGTCAAGCTGTGCACCAGCCAGTGACTCACACCCCATTATTTTATAATATTAGTCATTTAGCGGCTAATTACCAAAAACGAAAAAAAGGTTTACTACAAATTCATGGAATAGATTTGCATCATTTTCCATAGGTGTATTTCAGAACTGCAGAAGCTTTTTCCATTTTATTCCAGTTGCGCTCCAACCCTCAGTTCTGCTGGGCTGGAATGACCCACTGCTTGTCGCAGACATCTTTTCATGAAAAATCCTTTCCTTAGGATTTTTCCTCCTGAGAAGCTGAGAGGCCTCAGGAACAAAATGTAAACAATGGTTATCTGCTGCTGTGGGATGCAACAGGTGGATTTTTGGTCTCATGTGGTTGTTTCTAATTAATGGCCAATCACAGCCCAGCTGACTCAGAGAGCCAAGACACAAACCTTTGTTATTACTCCTTTCTATTCTTAGCTTAGCCGGCCTTCTGATGAAATCCTTTCCTTCTATTCTTTTAGTATAGTTTTAATGTAATATATATCATAAAATAATAAATCAAGCCTTCTGAAACATGGAGTCAGATCCTCGTCTCTTCCCTCAACCTGAGACCCCTGTGAACACGGTCACATGCTGCTCTCAGCTGCTGTGGGACATCCCAGGGTCCTGGGCTAACACAGGCTGGAAGGAAGGAGCTGATCCAAGGACAGCCCTTCAGACGCTCCTGGATTCACCTCCCTGGAGTGCTCAGGCAGTCTGAAGCATCGCCTCACAGCCCTTCCTTCACCCTGCACTTGTCTCCTGAATCCTTGCCCTGCACTTCCTCTCTCCCCACACTCGTCCCATGAGGTTAAACTGACAGGATAAATGTACAGAGCAATAATTCAGAGAAATTCATCCAGAGAAAGGATGTGAACCAAGAGCAGGCAGAGCTAATCAAGTCTTGAATGTATCAGCAGAAGTTTATAACTTTTATCTTTTTATGAGACAGTTGATCACACACACATATCCACACTTCAATAAATTTGAGAGAGTAATAAAACTTTCCAGCAGACTTTGGCAAAATAAAAAACCTCATAACCTCTGTTGCAAAAAAGCCCAATAGGCAGCTTAGAGATCTCAAGTCAGCTGTGAGAGCTACAGCCTCAAATGTCTGACATCTTACAACAATAATTTTATACTCCTGATTATAAATCATGGCCAATATCTGTCTTCCAAGGTAAACTACTTGAATGCAATGTTTTTATTTAAATGCAAAATGTTCTAAAAGAATGCCTTAGATGCAAAATAAAGATTTCTAATCTAAATGATAACTAGGGAAGGCTGAAGCAAAATACAGAAATTAAAATGCCTGGGACAGAAACCTCAGGTCTGAATCAGAGGCTCTGTCATAAAAGACTCGCACAGGGAGCAGAGAAATCTTTTTTTCTTCAGGTTCCCTGAGAAGATGAAACACTGAGGTCATCTGCAGCAGGGGAAATTTATATTTGTCTAGCAAAAAAATATTTTTCAGGACAGTAATGACTTCTTAGCACTGGAACAGGTAGTCTGAGGAGGGGAGGGACCTTCCCTTCTTGACAGCTCGAAAGATTAACAGGATGTCAATGATCAGTGACACTTGATTCCTTGCAGGGAGCAGGGCTGGACTCTGTGGCATGGAAGAGTGTCCTCTGCATCACTGTTCTTAAAAATCCACACCAATATTTAGGACAAAGCCTTTAAAGTGACAAAAAAGAAAGAGTACTTGGGAAAAAAATTATACATCTTTGTAATTTTCCTGCAAGCTGGGATAAAAGGATTTTTTCACATAAACGCCTCACTGTAGCACAGGATGGAGTTTTGTTCTGTGCTTGCTCAGTTACATGTGGGCAAAAATGAATGAAAGCAGAAGTGCCACAATGCCTCCCCTCTGCAGAGTGCCCTGCCCGGGCCTGGAATGCAATCATTAATTAGTGAAACACTCAGACGCAGACACGGTGTTTCTCTTAATTAGAAGGAATGTCAACATACAAACAGGCCTGAGCTTTGTTTTTCATTGCCCAGTAGCTCATGGCTGCTGCAGGAAGAGCTCATCACATCCACAGAGCACCACTGATGTTTGCTCTTTGCACTTATTCTTTTAAAAAATTTGCTTCTTTTACTTAAAGCAAGACCTGACCAGTGCAGTTTCTCCTCCTACAGGACCTGCAGGATTGCACAGGAGCTCAGCTCCTGTAGTGACACCTCAGGTTTGAGCTTTTATATGGTTCAGATTCTGAGCTGCTTTAGTGTGTGGGTCTGGGCTTCATAAAAGGGATGGTGAGCTCTGTGACAGAGCAGGGAGACAAAACAATTCCTGCTCCAGCTGGGCACCAAGGACAAATGATCCAAATCTCAGCCCAAGAGCACAAACCCCGTGGGCTGCAGACAGAAAAACAAGCAGGGTGGGACTGATGGGCTAAAGCTGGAATGGGACAATGAACTGCAAGGTGCAAATGGAGCAGAACTGATCACAGTGAGAGACCCCATTACTGGTTGGGCATTTTGGGGCCATTTTGGTTCATCTTGGGTGCAGCCCTGGCTGGGCTCTGGTGCTGCCCAAGGTGGATCCATGGAGGAGATACTTTTAATAAATCCCTGCTTTATTCTCTGTCCAGCCCCTGCTCTAGGTCAGCCTTCTCAGGGCATCAGTAGCTGCTGCCAAAGATATCAGCATCCCCCTGCACCCTCCTTTTAAAGCCTCCTTTCACTGATAACTCCCAGGGTGGAACACTGAACTCTCCCCTGACCCTGGGTTCCAGTTCTAAAGACCACCCTCAAGTCCCTGCATTCAGAATGGGTGCAATCAATGAGCCACGGCTGCTACAGGGAGCTGCTAAAACCTTCTGCTCTCGAGATTAAAATTGGACAAACAGAACTTCTGCTAAGCACATGACTGTGCTCAATTTGATTTACCAGTTCTCATAAAACCACAGAAACTTGTTTAAGAGACTGTGACATCTTGAAAATATAATTGGAAGTAAAGAAAATAAAGTAAAATACCCAATGCCAATTCTTAATATTTCCCCTTAGTAAATCCTTTCTTCCTGTTGTGTCTCAAAGAATGAGCAAGGATAAGAAAAAAAGCTCAAACTTTCAAATATCAAAGTCAAAATGAAATTAAGTTGCTTCCCACAGCCTCTCTGTTGGTACAAAGTTCAGTCTGCCACGATTGGATTTTTGATTCTGCTGGCACTGGGAAAGCCTCACTGGGAAAGCCTGGACTGAAATGCCATTTGAAATGAGATCTGGTTCTGGGATGATTTTGCTCCCTGGCACAGCAGTGGTATCCTGTTTTTCCTGGTAACTGTGAGGATTAGTGCAGGATTACAGCCTCAAGTGGTGTTGGCTTAACCAGCAAGGTGGAAAACCAGGACATCCCAGCACTGTTCATCATCCAGAACTCATCAATAAACACTTGCTTTGAAAATGGCTGAAGTATTCAAATGAGAGCATGAGAGGATTTTCATTTTCATTACTCCTGCAAAATATTCCAAGAAAAAAACAAGCAAAAGGTTTGAGATTTCTCTGTGTCACAGCCAAATACCAAACCTTCCCTGCAAGCACAGGTGACAGCAGATCTGTTCTTCTGTAAAATGCATCTCTTGTACAGACAGCCTGCAAAGCTGGGCCATGAGAAGCCATGCTCTTCTCAGGAGTGCAGCCCTAAGGTCATGTCCTGGCAGAAAGAGCAGCTGGAGAAAGGTGAACACTTCATGCTGACATGGAAACATAAAATTCACATGAAACAGTCCAGGAGGGAGCCAGCATGCTCCAGCAGGGCCTGATCTAAATGTTACGTTCTTGCTTCAGTTCTCCAAAGGCTCAGCTGAAATCCCCAAAATGATGCTGGCTTTGTTTAGAGCACCAGGTAATAGTGCAAGTTCTCCGTGCCACGTGTGCCTGTCCCTTGGCTGTAGGAGGTTTTTACAGTTAAAGAAGCCATTAGAGTCAGGTTAATTAGCAGCCAGAAACAAGTCCTGATGTAAGCTACAACTCATTTATCTGGAAGAACGATCCAGCATCATTCCTGGATTCCTATTAGTCACGGAATCAGAAAGGTCAAACTGAGCAAGGAAAACATTGAAGTTAAAAAAGACATAAGCACCTGTCCAGGGAGCAGCACAGCACCACCAGAATAATTCCCATGTACGAGGTGTGGGAGGTTGTTCTGGGGGTTTCACATCAATCTCCACCATAGGAGCAGCGAACAGAAAATCTTTGCTGAAGTTTTGACCAAGTTCAGCTTGGGCCATTAGTCATCAGTGCCATGATTTACATCTCCTTATGCCCCTCCCCTCCTCTTCCCTGCTAATTTTGCAGTAATTACGAGAGAGGAAACCTGCTTACAATTTCTGAATATCAAATACATAAAAAAACCAGAAAAAAAAAAACAACCCAAAACACAACAACAAAACAGATCCTCTGGTCTTCCATGTGAAAATATTGATGGGATTTCTGATCATCCAAATACATAAAAAAACAGAAAAAAAAAAACCCAAAACACAACAACAAAACAGATCCTCTGGTCTTCCACTTGAAAATATTGATGGGATGTCTAATCATCATTAGCAAAACCTTATCTTTCATACACATTAAATATTGATTGAAAAAGCTTCTTTTCAATAATTTCTAAATATTTAACCAGTTTTTAATTATCTCTACCAAAATGCAGGTAATTAATGAGTAGCTGCCAAACTCCAGGTATCCAAAACAAAGGAAAATAACAGTTTTTCCTTCTCCTGAGAATAGAACTACTTAAAATGCAAAAGTAAAGCAAGAGAATTTTCAAGAGTTTGTGGGGTACGGAGGTCTACCTTGTTTTTGTCAACACCTGACACAAAGGAACATTTTGAAGTTTTTATGTCTCAAAAAAAAATACTGGAAGGATATTAAGTCCAGGCAGTAAAACTGAGCTCTTTGTCATGTTTAATTGCTCGGATTCATAACCTAGTTTCGCTGAATCTGGATGTTACTGCTGACTCAAGCAGTTTCTCCATTTTAATAGAAAAAGTTTGCGTGCCTCCACTCCTATGAGACGAGAGAAATTTTTGAAATATTCCTGACCATCAGTGAAATTTCTCTCTGCAGAAGCCTCGTTGCTGTGCATGAAATCTGTAATTAACCACAGGAAAAAAAAAAGCCCCACAAAAGTCTCTGATTGCAACCTGGTGAAGGAAGCCATACTGTGTTCATTTTCAAAGACAATGAAGGGAATCACAGCCTCTGCAATTGAGCAGGGGTAAGAGAAATGAAAAGAGCAACAGGCATGGTGAGGACAAAGAGAAAGCAGAAATGCTTGCCCTCAAATCCAATCCCACAAAGCAAACACATTTTAAACTGAAGTTCAGCTAAGGCAGAAGTAGTGAGTGCACAAAGCCACTGGAGACAGCGACTCTACCACGTTCCTTAACATCCCCACTGAATACCTTACAAAGAAAATAAAAATAAAATAAAATGGAAAAGACTTATTCCTACAGACAGAGAATTCCAAGGCTGACATGATAAATTTAGAAGGAAATGCCACCAGAAGAGAGTTTTGGCAGTGACACATTTATTTCTTTCCACTGTCTGCTATCTCACCCAAATGCAGTCCCACAGCATTTGGATTTTAAATAAAACATATTTGTGATGCACCCTTTGAAAGGACAAGCCTGTGTTTCTCTCCCATCTGCTGCCTGTGGATTTATGGCATTTCTTGTGTTCCAAAGGGCATCCCTGGGCACAGCCAGCAGCTGGAGATCAGTACTCCTGAATTCCTGATCTCCTCTCTGCTCAGCTCAGCTCAGGAGAACACATTCCCTTCCTTTGTTACACACTCCAAGACAGCAGGAATTAAAGGCAGAAAACTTTTATGCTTAGCTTCTAGGAGATGCCATAAATTATGTCCCAATCTTGAAATAGATATAAAACCCCCAAAACATTGAAAAACTCTCTGAAATAATTGAGGCCCTCTGAAGTCTTTGTTCTCATCTCTAAACCCTAGGAAGGTACAATCCTGTGACACAACCTTTCGAACAAAAACTCCAAAATCCCCATCACTGAAGTCAACTGAAAGCTTGACTTTAGTAATTTGATTTTTACTAAGGAGTTAATAAATACACATTGCTTGCTTAAATTAAAATATGAAGTAAACTTCAGACAAGATATTTTCTACAGTTAAAACTCCCTAATTTTTCCCCAGTTTACTTTTTCACAATTACCAGCTCAATAACTCCCAAGCATGAGTTGATCACATTTCTCTCCCTTCTCCTCTTTAAGTTGATGCTTCTTCAGTTATCACTTCTAACACATTTATCTTTATAAAATGAATTTAAAATTTAATAGCAATATTTTCCTTATAAAAGGAAAAGCCCAAACTTCCAATATTAGTCTCAAGAACATTTCTCTAGGCCTTTTCTAGCATTTCAATGTCACCAAGTTGATCACTTGAACAATTAATTAATTACATTTTCCTGGAAAAGTTTTATGTTGTATGAGCAGAACTGAGAAACTTCTACTACAAAAATAAAAAAAATTGAAGAATTCCATGGTAATGATGCTACTGAAATAAGGGGTTTGAAGTTGGAAAGACTGAAGGTAACACTTTGAAGTTGTTTCATCCATCCATTGTTAAGTTATTCTGATTTCAAATATTTATTTAAGTGGGAGTAGGCAAGAATGCAAAGCTCAAACTTTCTAGAACTGTGCCTGGAAAGGGTGCAATGAACTGTGCAATGAACTCCTTGAGGTGTCAGGGTGCTGGATGTGGAGAGACAATGATTAAATGGAACCTCCTGCCCTCAGCTTCCAGAGCAGGCAATGGCAATGGGAGCTCCTGTGTGCTCACAGCATCTCCAAGGCCAAAAAATGCCAAAAAATGCACTGCTTTGGGAAGGAGAACTCCAAATGGATAACCAAACCTCTCCTAGATCCATGGGTTTAAAGGAAATAAAGCTGATGATAGACACACACTAGCCAGGCACTCACAGAAAAACCCCTATAAATGATAAAACCCCCAAATCCACTTTTTCCTTTTCATTAAATGATTCAAATCTGAAAAACTAAAAATTCTCCGCAGCACTACTGCTGTAGACAAGGGAAAACTGTTCATTGAGTGGGAGTTTTGCTCACGCTTCAACCTTACATGCTGAAGAAACAGATCAACATCAGGAACATTAAATATCTAAGAAAAAAGCTATAATGTATGGTCAGAATATCAAGACATTCAAACTTTATACCCATCTGTTGCTTCATTTTAGAAATACACATGGAACCAATGTACTGCATGTAAACTGATTTTTAGAAATAATTCATAGGAAAAAATGCAAACTTTCTCTGTAACACATAAATCCTAATTACTTCTGTATTACAACCAAATTCCTTATCCCTACAGAAGTGACAAATACAAAGGCTGGTTTGGATCTTACTAAATTCCTCAGTATCCATCAAAATCAAGTACCTGAGGTGGAATTTAATGTACAAGCCTGGAAGGAATGTGATTTTACGGTGTCTGAACTGCAGAGCCCAGCATTCCACTACTGGCCTGTGCCAGAGTCTCCTCCATGTGACAGCAAGTCTTTCAAAAATATTATATCCCTATTAGGAGTCTGCACGAGAGTCCTTTTTTTTAAAAGCTAGAGGAATCCACCTTCCCCACTCCCCTCAACATTTTTTGCATACTTTGAAGTGTGTGGGTTTTTTAAAGGAAGAATATTGCTAAAGTCATTCAAAGTATTTAAATTACTTTGCAATTATATCCAGCTGGAAACCAATAGGCATTTTTAAATCCTGGTCTTTTATACCCTGTTCCTGCTTTTTTTTTTCAATGCAAACACATATAAATGGATTATTAGCCAAAATTACCTGTGTGTTTAAATTGTATTTATTAACAAAATGCTGCTGCTGTTATATCGCCTGCATTTTAACAAGTACAGTAATAAAACCTCCAAATACTCATAAATTGTGTTTTGTAGGATCAGTATATTATGCTGGTGACACACAGGGACCCTAAAGTTAAACAGGCATGCAGGTTGGTCAGGAATCCTGTAACCTGCCTGCAATAACAATCGCCAGGCAATAATCCACCTGACAAACCCCTTCTAATGAGACTCCTGCTCTCTTTCATATAAATGCTAATACATATTCCATCCGCAGAAAGCCAAGCAGCTTTCTGAAGGCGAAGTTCACATAAACTTCAGCCAAACACGGAGGGAGGATGGATAATCCCTCCCGCACGTTGTTTTCTGTCGGCATCTCGCCGAGGAGCGCTCACAGCCAGGGGAACACGCTGGCGGCAGCAGCGCCGAGTTTGTACGGCACACACCCGGCTCAGCCCCGAGCATCCCTCGGCCCCGGGCCGGCACACAGCCCAGCCGCGCCGGCATCCCTTCACCTGGCCGGCATCCCTTCACCTGGCCGGCATCCTGCATCCCCTTCACCCGACCGGCATCCCTTCACCTGGCCGGCATCCCTTCACCTGGCCGGCATCCCTTCACCTGGCCGGCATCCCTTCACCTGGCCGGCATCCTGCATCCCTTTCACCTGGCCGGCATCCCCTTACCCGACCGGCATCCTGCATCCCCTTCACACGGCCGGCATCCCTTCACCTGGCCGGCATCCCCTTCACCTGGCCGGCATCCCTTCACCTGGCCGGCATCCTGCAGCCCCTTCACCTGGCCGGCATCCCCTTACCCGACCGGCATCCCTTCACCTGGCCGGCAGCAATAAATTCCCGCACCCGCTTACCTGCCTCGCAGCCCCAAATCTCTTCAGCCTGTCGGTATCACCGCATCTTCTCACTTGACCGACATCCCCGCACCCCTTCACCTGGCCGGCAGCTCCGTGCCCCTCACCTGACCGGCATCCCCCTCACCTGACCGGCATCATCCTCACCCCTCACCTGACCGGATCCCCATCACCTGACCGGCACCCCTGTACCCCTCACTTGGCCGGCATCATCTTTACCCTTCACCTGGCCGGATCCCCCTCACCTGGCCAGTGACCCGCACCCCTCACCTGGCCGCAAACTCCTCACCTGGCCGGCAGCCCCCTCACTTGACCGACATCCCCGCACCCCTCACCTGGCCGGATCCCCCTCACCTGGCCGGCATCCCCCCCACACACACACCTGGCCGGATCCCCTCACCTGACCTGCATCCCCGCACCCCTCACCTGGCCGGATCCCCTCACCTGACCGGCATCCCCCCCGCACCCCTCACCTGGCCGGATCCCCTCACCTGTGCCCCCAGGTGGCGCAGCCCCCATTCCGCCGCTCCCGGCGCGGGCACAGGATGGATCCATCCCTTCCTCCCTCCCTCCCTCCCTCCCCCGGCCGAGCTCGCTCCGAGCCGCCGCTGCCTCACCTGCAGGGCATCTCCCACGCCTGCCAGCAGCTGCCAGGGTTTCATGGTGGGCGGCGGTGCGGGCGGAGCCGGGGGGCCCTGCAGCGTGCGGCGGGCACGGCCGCGTCCTGCCCGGCGATGGCTCCGCTACAGCCGCGCTGCTGCTGCTGCCGGGGATGCCGCGGGACGGCGGGGATGAGTTTCCATCCGCTGCTCGCCCCGGAGGCTGCCGCGATGCCGCCCAGAGCCCTCGGCTGCCTCTGCCTCCCCTGCCCGGCTCGGCAGTGCCGGCGCTCGGCGCAGCCGGTTTGTTTTATTTGGAGATAAGAGCGGCTCCGCGCCGGCTTAGCTAAAAACCACAGCCTTGTGGGAAAGGAAGGTGGGCACGGGAGAGCAGATTACACTCTCAATAATTCATTTATGGAGTGGCTTAATGGATGGGCTGAATATTAGCTGCTTGTTAAAATACTGGACGTGGTGCTAAAGTTTGCAGGGGTTCGCTGCTAGGATCAATCTTATGGTTAACATTTTGATTAAATGATGATCAATCTCTTGCTAAGTTCTGAATTCCTTTCAGAGTAATAATGCAGACGATGTCATTTTTAAGACAAAGACTGGCTGGAACAGAAACAAAACCTGAAAATCTTGCACAAGAGATGGCGGCAATTAACTCATTTGAAGAGAAGAAAAAAAGTTTCAGATAAACATTAAAAACTGATCCCTTTCACTACACAAAAGCACTGCTTATGCCCTACCAGATAAGCTGCTATTTCAAAGTACATCTATTTATGCAACTGAAGTTACAATCTGCAAACAAGCACTTGTACTCTATTGAAAAATTCTCAAGAGGCTGCTCAGAGGACTTCTCTAATTCTGTAAAAGGAATTTTCATACCACATATTCACTATTTCTCAAAAAAACTCCAAAAGTTTATTAAACATCTTTCCATGTTTATCATTATTCTGCAATGAAAATCGAGAACAATTTGATCTCTTGGAATATAATTTGATATCAATCATTTCCTTTTTATAAATACAAATACTTTCTAGCAGAATAGGAGACAAGGTTTAATTACGTTCTGTGAAAATATATAGAAAATAATATTAAATTCAGGTTGTAATTTTTAATGTTTTCCTTGTTTGGAAGTTTTTATTGTAGCCATGCTCAACTCATTAAACTTTCTTCTTAGACAGACTATGGGACCATTAAGGCACCTTAATCACAATGAAGTGTATAATTTAAAAAGGGTTGGCCTGACCACTGGGCTTAATAGCCAGAACATCTCAGAGCTCACACCATCTCACTGTGTGGCCTTGACCACATTATTCATCACTTCAGTTTTCCCACTTGTAAAATTAGAATAATACGACTTCCAGTGTCTCCCATCTCTGACTTCTCAGGAGGGCTCGAAGGATTAATGACCCTACAGTGCTCTGAGATTGAATAAACACTAACTGCTAAGGCAGAGCTAATATGTTTCAGAACATTAAAGCACTGAAATGTTAGAAATTCCAATTAAATCACCCTGTGTGTCAAAACATGGGTGAAGTAAAATACAGGGATTACTAAAATACCATCTTCTACCACTTACAATCGACAAAATACGATGGGTTGGCTTATTAGTTCTGTTATTTAAATCTGATTTTTACCAAATACTCCTAGCATTAAGGTCAGATCCATTAAAAATGCCACCAGCAGCAATTAGCACTGCTAATTTACACAACCAGGCTGTCCAGGGCAAGGTCATTGAGAGTCAAAGCAGTCAGAAAACATCTCCATTACCTCTGGCATGTTGTTTTGAGCCTTTGCAGCACGTATGGGCCTTCCATCCGAGGACCTGCAATTCTGGCACATGCTACATGTGGTTCTCAGTGCTGTTCTTCAGAGATCCCCATGCTTCATTCAAGTAATGAAAAGGAGTTTGAACCAACTAATTATCTCATTAGCAAAAAAAAATAAAAAATAAAAAAATAAGGAGGGCAGGGGGAAGCACTGGCAAAGCACACACCACTGCAGAAAGCTGCAGCACTCACAAAGTTGTGACAACAATCAAAATCAAAAGAATGGTCTGAATTCCTATGCTCAACTCAAAAAAGATCATTGCAAATTTATATTTCAGGCTATAGAAACAGTAACCTTGAATAAAAATCCATGCACATTACAATTCCTTTTCAGCACTCTCTCTCAGGGGTGGGTAACCCTGGTTCCTCCATCTCCCTGTTGAACTGGAGATGAAATGTCTGAAATCTCTAGTGGTGGTTCTTCCATGTCCCAGCTGAACTGGAGATGAAATGTCTGACATCTCTAGTGGTGGTTCTTCCACCTCCCAGCTGGAGATGAAATGTCTGAAATTTCTCATGGTGGCTCTTCCAGCTCCCAGTTGAACTGGAGATGAAATGTCTGACATGTCTAAGGTGGTTCCTCCACCTCCCAGCTGAACTGGAGATGAAATGTCTGCCATGTCTAAGGTGGTTCCTCCACCTCCCAGCTGAACTGGAGATGAAATGTCTGCCATGTCTAAGGTGGTTCTTCCACCTCCCAGCTGAACTGGAGATGAAATGTCTGCCATCTCTCATGGGCCAGTGATGCCAGGGCTGTCCTTGGGTCACCACAGGGGGATGCAGAAGCTCAGCTGGGATGCCCTTGTTTGACAGCAGGGATTCTCCAGCAGCTGTGGGGGAACCAGAGCCACTGAGGCACACCCTGACCCAGAGTTAAGAGCCCTGTGGGATGGGCAAAAGCTGAGTGGCAATCACAGCAGGGCCTTGCTGTGGATCAGCCTCTGGGGATCCTCACCTTGACCTTGTCACACACACAGTTCCTGCCATGGGCAAGGCACCTCCTGCACCCATGCCCTTCCCATCACACGTGCAGGGACAAACCTCACATAACTGAAATATTACTGTGATGGCAGCAGCTGTTGAGGTTTCAGTAATTCCAGATTTCTATCTTTTTTACTTATCTTCAAGTGTTTTCAATGTACTCATTGAATACTACAGATGAGTACCATCACATTATGTCTCATGGCACACCAAAAGTTCTAAATGAATTTAGTTATTTTTCATCCCTTACATCTTTTTCTCCTTAAAAAGGGAGTGTTTTTCTTCTGAATTTTCCAATTGATAAAGAAAATCACAGAGAAGCAGGCCACAGCAGCTAACTGTAAAATATGTTCCTTTTAGTGAATGGTGCAGCTGGAGGGTTTTTTTAAACACTGATGCAAAGGTGCATGTGTCATCCTAGAAAGCTTCCAGCTCAAAGTTTTCAGTGGGTAACTGATTTAGCCATAATTTCCTGAACTAAGTTTCTGCACTGTGGGAACTATTAAAAACCAACATAACCGCTGAAGGAAAGTGAATACTGATAAAATTCAAATGCACCATCTCGAGCAGAAGGTAATTCTGCAGCCGCCCAATTTGTAAAGTGATTTTACTACAGTTAAAGCCCTAAACAGGGCAGTGAAATGTGGTTTAGTCTTTATTGCACGTCCGTGTCCAACACACGGGGGCTCTCCATGCCTGATGGATTCCTGCTGGAGTGGGCTCTTCCTACAGCCACCTAATGAGCAGCACCACACAAGGGAAGCTAATGAAGCATATTCAGATGGAAAAGCATCCTGTGATTTATCACAAACGTGCTGCAGTTTTATTTCAAAAGGGTTTGTGGTTTCCATGCCCAACTTTGAGCCAGACAACCAAGGTGTTCAAAAATCCAACATCCATCAGATGCCACAGACCTCAATGAAATCTACATCTGAGAATGCATGATGTTAACTCATGCTAAATATCCTTTGGAGAGAATCTAAATGATAAGGATTTTAAACATGAACTAGCAAAAGAAATGCAATCAGAAAACAAAAGTTGTTTTCTCTATCAAGCAGAATTTTAAAATGTTCTCCAGGGGTTGGATCCTGCAAGCATCCACAACGCTGCTGAGAACACAGTGAAACCAATTACAAAAGTACACAAAAATAATTGGGTTTAGCATTGGACCTATGTTAAGAGATGTTCCAAATAGCAGTGACACAAAATACTAGGTATTTTCAGGAATCATTTTTCTGTATATTCAAAATGTCAATGCTTTTCTTTAGCCAATTTCTCACAAGCAGCCTCCATGAAGAATTTGTAAATGTGATTATACCAAACTGAATTGCTCCATTTTGCATTAAGAGCTGGGGTTGCCTTTTCCCAAGGTCTATTTGCTACTGATGTCACCAATCTCTCTTGAAGGTTCTGTTTCTGCCATTCATGCAATTAGAGCAGTTTACAAATGAATTAACTTAAACATTGCAAGTGTCCAAAAGTACTTTCACACTCTTACTGCAATGCTAAATGCAAAAGTTTGCAGCATATTAAGTGAAAATTTTATTTTCTATATTTTGTCCAAAAAGTCATGACTAATTTCAATCAGAAACCAGAAATCAAACTACCAATAAAATAGTAGAGGAACATAGTTTTGATGCAACTAGTACTGCTCTAATAGATGTTTCCCCAAACATTACCACAAAAAAGTTTCCTGCAGAAATGCTATGAAAACTGCTATAAAAATAACCAGTCATGCCTGTACTTACCCCCCTGTGAAGAGCAAAAATGCATATTCCACAGGATAGGGATTTTTTACACAGCCACCGCTGCTTAGGAGGTCAAGTTCAAAAACGAATTACTTATCCAAAGCCCTAAAATAAAGCAAAGTTTCTGAAGAAGCATCAAATCAAAGAAAAAAAAAATCTGTATCTGTATTTTTGTCAAGTGTAAGGAAGGCACCATTTACCAGCAGCATTCACTTTCAAAACTGTTGATTCTTTTTTTGAGCTTGTTGCAAAGTTTAATGTGAAACATAAGGTAACAACACATCTACCAACATGAAGAAGAAACAGGTCTCTGAGAAGTCTTGAAGGAAAATAATTCCTTCTGTGCTTATACATATTCACAGCCCTGTTGAAATGCTAAAGTAGTCACCGGAATTTGCATTCCTAAAGCAGGCAGCATTGCCACAGGAACCAGGATTACTAGTAAAGGCTGCAATATGGACTTTAATATCTCTGTATGTCCTTCAGAGGTAATCTGGGTCTGCATTTAGGTGTTTTTCCCAAACAAATTACATTTTTTTGTTTAGCAATTAGAAAATACAACTTTTTACTATGCTGTGAATTCAGAATGTCTTTCAATTCCACAAGCTTTTTTTTTCCTTCCCACAGTATTAATGCAAATTATTTCCTCAATAAAACTGCAAAAGGTTAATTTGTCTACAGAGCCCCATGACCAGGAAAACACAGATGTGACAGTGCTCACCACACCAGCATGAGGAAATGTCAAACCACAATGGAAAATACCTAAAAAACCTGGAAGTGCTTCCCCTTGGAGGTCAAATGCTGCAAGGTAACACCTCCAAAGGATGAAGTGCAGCCTCTGGCACAGAGCAGGGCCCTGAGTGCTGCTCAGAACATCAAATAAATTCAATATAAACCATTGCCCAGCCCCAGGAGCACCACGGCTCCCCAGCCATCCCTGGAGGCACAGAGCCCCAGAGGAGTCAGAACTGAGACTGTTCACTCTGCCTTTGCCCCCTCAGTGAAGCAGAGCGAGCACAGCCCCCGTGAGTGAGTCTGACACGTGCCTGCTCCCACCCACAGTGATCTGAGCAAAGAAAAGAGAATGACAGAGTTTAGAGATTTCCAGAAGATTTTTGGCCCAGAAAATAGGCAAAGAAATACTCCTGGGCAGCTCTGTGAGATGCACGGAGGTAGAACTCAGCTGAGAAAATGGATAACTGCCTATCTTTTATTCTTAGTTAACAACAAATCTTTATTTTGCAGCTGTATTTATTTTTACTCCACCTATTTTCCTTTGCAGTTGCTCTCCAGATTGCAGAACACACCAATGAGACTTTTGTCACTAGCTTTAGAGGCATGTTTACTTCCTACTAAAATGAATGCAAAGATTTAAATATCTTCATAAATACAGGATATAAAGCAGCATAGGGATTGTTATTTGAGATAATTTAAACATATTTTCATCACTTAATATAACACAGCACCACAAATGCCACAATTTCTGCACTATCAGGTAGAAGGCAGAGGTTGAGACCACCTCCAGCTCAGTTCTTGGGGACCTTCTCTCCTTTAAGGTCCTGCTGGCACAGAGAATGTCACAGCTTGTGGATGCCAGCAGCCCCTTGCTCCTGCTCATCTGTGGCACAACACAGTTGACTAATTAATTTTTTCAAGTATTCAAGATGTGACACATACATGGGATTGAATACAGATTAGCATTACAATAATCACAGAGCTTCTGTAGCCTCGAATTTGTCTTCTTGGAGCTGAGTTCCCTTTAATGTGCAAATGAACGATGGCACTACGTATCTGGAAATAAACAGGCTCATTGTGATCTCATTGTGATCCAAACACGGCATTCTGGTTATATTAACAGGCTGGCAGAGAAATAAAAGATCCATGCCTAACTGCCTGGTGCCACATCCTGATCCATCCCACCAGTGGTGTCCTGGAGTTGTGGTAGGAAAATCTCCTTCCCCCCCAAATGTTCCTGGATTTCAGTTGTTCTCACGATTTGTAAAAACTTTCTTGGGATATATTTGCAAAGCTGAGTCAAAAGAGAGCAAAAGGGACGTGAAATTGTCTCAAAACTTCAAACCCAGCAAAAGCTGAGAGAGAGGCTCAGAGGAGAGATGGCCCACGCAGAAAAAGGAAAGGGAATGGGCAAACAGGGCAGTGAGCTGGCCAGAGTGCTCAAACCCTGACAAGAACTCTTAAGTAAAGGGGAACAAAATGATTTGCTTTTTAAATTTAACTTTTTACCTTTCAATTTTTGAGATTAGCTAAATCAATTAGTCTGAACTGTCCTCACACATCACACGCCCCACTTCAGGCACAACAAAAGGACCAGCATGGCCTTCAGGAAGAAATCCTTGACTTGAGAGGCCCTGGCACAGATGCCCAGAGCAGCTGTGGCTGCCCCTGGATCCCTGGCAGTGCCCAAGGCCAGGCTGGACAGGGCTGGGAGCAGCCTGGGACAGTGGAAGGTGTCCCTGCCCATGGCAGGGGGGGAACTGGATGAGCTTTGAGGTCCCTTTCAACCCAACCCATTCTGGGATTCATGTGCTTGGGCTGCTCCTGGTAGCTGTTGGTAAACAAGCACATTCCCAACAGGATCCTCAGTGCCAGGGCAGTAAATTATAGGGTTTGCTTTATAGTGAGATGCAAAACACAGCTCAGAAATAGACAGCGCTTTAGAAGGATTTAGGGAGAGCAACGCTAAGTTTGTCATCCATCAAGGAATGCACACAGGATAGTTTATATCAACATCCACGTTAGAGGTTTCCAAGAATAATGAGTGCACAATATTTTAAAAACAAATTTCACACGTTTTTCTGACAAAATGTTGTGAACTCGTGGTGTTAATTTTAGCAGTTTCAATTGGACTTGGTATGGTTGGAAATGCAAGGGGAAATCTGCAGTAATCAGGATGTGACACTCATTAACACTTTCACAAAATACCCACTGGATTTGCATAAACTCTGTAAAGATTCATTGGTGAATCTTTAATATGAGATTTCCCTTGGTTTTACTCCACACTCAGCTCCATTTGCCCTCCCTCTCTCCTCTCCCCTGCCAGCGAGAACTGCTGCAAACAGCTCATAACAAAGCATAATAAAATGTACTGAAAAATGAAAATACACTTGTTATTACCCAAAAGCCTATATAATTGCAGATATAATTTCATAAACTGCAAATATTTTTCAAGAAATCCTTCTGTAAGGGAGAGAAACACTAATTGGATACAATGGCTTGATAGAGTGGCACTCCAAGTCACTTAATAAATCTGGAGATGCACAGGCAAGTTCTTTAATGACCTGTGTATAAAACCCATCCATGGCCCAGCTTGCAGACAGCACAGGATTTGCATGCAAAATAGCAGGAAAAGAGTCCAGAAAATGGAGAAACCACTAAAGCAGCAGAAGGCTTCTGGTCCTAACTCAAAAACTCGAAGCAAATACCACTATGAAAGGAGACAATTCTTGCTACTACCAATATTGTAGATGTAGGGATACATTAAAATATATATTTTAAAAAATCTGAGTTATTTAAGTCTTCTTTGAGAAAGACATCCTTCTCAAGAGTCAATATTTGCCATGAGTTTTTAACTGAACTAACCCAGAGCTGTTGGACTACACTGACTACACCAACATGGGTATTACAGCAGACAGTCCAATATATAATGGGAAGTTCACAATGGAAAACAATTATCTTCTCTTTTGAACTATTAAAAAAAAGCATTACCATGTTTAAAAATTCTCATGGAAGTTCATTCTGCTGCTAAAAATGCTTTTTGGTTACTTTTGATTCTAAATAGAAATCTTCTACAAGAATGGTTATGAGTTCAGCATTAATAGCATAAGATAAAGTAAATTTGGGATAAGATTCAGAATAAAATTTTCAATTCAATTCAATTCTTCTCCCTGTCCTAAATTCCTGCATAGAGACATAAATGACATTTAATTTCTGGTGTGCTATACTCCAACCCAACAATTTCTGTTGGAGCCTAAGCTTTGAAATGATTTGAACTATGTACCTGCATAGAACAGTTCCACCAGACAATAGATTATTTCACTGGCTTGCATTTTGAGCAAATTTATTGACTGAGAGTCTCGTTTCATTGCCCCTACTCAACACATCATTATCTCTGATATCCCACAAGCACATGAAAGAATTTTCTAAAGGAAAATACAACCCAAGTGTGAGGGCCAGGATACATTCCTGTATTTTATTTCTGGTTAAACTCTCAGGCTCAGATCACCTTTATGTCTTGTTCACTACTGAGTAATGGAAGCAGGCGAGGGAGAAAAATGAATATAAGTGGTTTTATTTGTCTTGTGGAATCTTTTTAAAGATAAATTAGAACATCAGAACTTGGAGATTTTTTTTCTCCTGCTGAACAACTGTGAATTGTGCTGAGGTCACTTGAAGTGTAAATACTCTGAGCACTTTTCATTTGGGTTTTCATTTTAAAAAAAGTAATCTCAAAGTGGAACAAATTTTTTGTTACGGTTTAGTAAGCAGAGTTCTCATTCCAATGCTTTAATGCTCCCAAAGCACAACTGATCACAAAGCAACAGCAGATCTTGGTAAGTAAAAAGTCACAAATTTTTCTCTAACTCAGAATTACCCATTTCCAAGGGTTACTCATCACAAGACTAATTTGTACCCATCAAAAAGCACAAAACTTGTGGGATAATTTCAATAATCACAATAGCAACAACATCCTCTGTGCCATTCCTCAAAGAATTCTCCTTGCTGGATGCACAGTGGACTGCCAAAGCAGCAAAGCACTCTGGCATTCTCTGCTTCAGGACTGCGAGGGCTCCACCCCAAACTGTAGAGCAAGAAAATGAATAAATCAAAAAATAAATAAATCAAAAAGACATTACAGCTTTCAGAGTGTGCTAATGACAAGTGAACTCCTGACCCTGTGACTGAAGTGCTGGTTATTATTGGACAACCACTGGGAAAATAAGCTGCTAGAAAATAAGAAGTCTTTACTTTTATTTCACTAATTCAAATGGCACCATAATGACTCCTTTGAACACGATTTCTCAAAGCTGTCATACATTGTTCATGAGAGGCAAGGAAAACAAGTTCATCAGAGATTTCCCTTCTCACTTCTCTGTATCAATGGCAGGAATCTCAAAACACATGCACTGTCCCTCACCAGAGAGTGAGGTAAAACTTAGATGGACAGCCCCTTTCTGCCTTTCATGAGATTGTAGGATGAAAAACAAATTCCAGGATGGAAAACCAGGACAAGGAAGAGGCTTTTCCTGGCTTTCCATACAGCCCTGTGTATTCTGCTGCTTCATAACTCCCTGTGCCTGGGTACAGTGAACATTTTTGGTGGCTGAAAGGGATGGGGTACACAGAAACTCAGGAATAACTAAGTATGGATAAAATACATTTCTGTGATTATAAGGTGATTTTTCTTGGCACTCGTACCTGGTTGTCTGCAGCAATTCCATCTATACAGTTTGGAAACTGGGCACTAGAAATGTGGCTGTTGAAGCTGCAGGTCTCTTCAGAGAGAGCAGCAGGTACAACTTCCCAAGGATATTTCCTGGGAATCACAGCAAGGAACCTCAGAGAAAGAGAAAACAATTCTTACCTCTGTTCTCTGTTCCTGTTGTTTTTTGCACATGTGGAATGTGTTAGGAAGATTGTTTACCTGAAGGGATTTGGTAATTGGATTCTGGTGATGGTTGCTTGTATTAATTGGCCTGTTGGGTCAAAGCTGTGTCCTGGCTGTCTGGAGACAGTTGTGGTAGTACCACCACTCCTTGGGTTTTTCTGGGTTTGGATTGAAGGCACTTGAGACAGTAATTCATGTTTGGACTCAAGTGTTTATTATTTCTTATCAGTAAAACAGTCTCACTACTGTGAGTTAGGCAGCTTTTTATTAGAAGGCACAAAATGGCCAACAATCTCTTGTTCCAAGGTCTTTTAAGACTAAACTATCCAGTTAAGAACTGACACCTAGATTATTTTCCCTTTTAACCCAATAACTGATCCCAAAGACCCCACAATGAGGATTTTTCCACCCAATTACAAAATGCCACCCAAACCCATGAAGAAAAAGGAAGAAGCAGCATGAAGACAAACCCCAGGATGACACCCTGTGCCCTCCATCTTGCTGCCATCCACAACATACTAAAAATCCCAAAACCTCAATTTCTCACCAAGTGATACACCTACACTGCTCTCTGTAATCTATTGCACACTTTTGTGGATTCCAGTCTGTCTTGAAGTCCAGGAAACTTTCTCCATGAATGAGGGTCAAAGTCAGAGCTCCCCTGGGGGTCAGGGCACCCCAGAGCAGACAGAGAAATATTCCCAGTGCCCTGAGTTTCCACAGGCATGGGTTTTTCTTTAGTATTCCTTAGTATCTCTTTAGTATATAATTTAGCATAGTATTAAAGTAATATAGTAGAGTTTTAATGAAGCAATTGTTCAGCACTCTGAGTCAATGGAATCAGATGCCAATCATTCCCCACCTCCTTCCACAATATGGCCCTGAGGAATCTATGTCAGCATGAACTTCTTAAAATGCAGACAGTATGGGAAAACAGAGCAGATATTTTGAGGGCTGACACTCTCCTGGACAGGGAGCTGGAAAAAGGATGGGCAGGTGTGCTTTGGCAGCAGCTGGAGCTCGGTGCCAGCTGCCAGCACCTCCCAGCACTGATGCTGGGGCACACAGAGTGTGGCTGTGGCAGAAATGCAAACTCAGGTTTCTCAGGGATGAGCTGGGCCTCGAGCCCTGCTGCCCACTCTGAGTGGCAGAAAATGAAGCTCATTTTTTGCACACTGAGAGCTCTTCAGCCTGATGCTGGAACAAAGACACAGCGCAGCGCACGGAGCTGGAGCTGGCACTACAGGAAACTCCAGATTCCAAATGAGGAAACAAGGAACTCCACTTTCACCATGATATTGTGCCCACATCCCTGCTCCAGGCACCAATTCCCACTGAACATGCTTCTCCAGAGAGATCAGGCTTCTTTTTGAAAGCTCACAAAGAGTCAGCACCACAATTCCATTCCAGCATCAGTGGGTTTCCCCTCCTGATTTCAAAATTTCCTACCATTTAGAATTTGCTACCAAATGCCACCACTTCTAGAGGTTCATAGAATTTCACAGCCTGTGCTGCCCTCTCTTCTCTTTAGGAAAACCCTCAATGCCCCCAGTTCAGAAGATAAACTAAAAGGCTGTAAAACACCATTAAGTGTTAATTTTGTTAAACAAAATGGCATTCACACTCTGAACAGCACATAAAGGAAAGAGCCAAAATTCAAGACACAAGTCAGGGCAACATATTCCACGTTGACTTCAACTGAAAAAAAAATTAATTTGTGGATATAAAATTTTGAATGAAAATTACAGTAGTAATAAAACTGCAAGTCAAATTTTTACTGCATTGCAATAAAATATGACTCAAAGCTTCAGTATGGCATGTCTCATTCTAGTGGAAAGTTCCAAAGAAAGAACAAAAATATTTAGGAGGTTATAATTTTAGATATATATAAATGTTTGTGATATATCTATATTTTTATATTTCTATGTATACAAACCATAGAAATGTTCCCAAACTAATACATTTGCTGAGACTTTTAAAAGAAATATAGTTAACCATTATTCCATCAATGAGACAGAGAACCCAAGAAAAACAAGTGATCCAAATTACCCCCAGGCTCCAGTGATGCTCAACTGAACATTTGCTGCACTGAATAAACATTATATATATATATTTTTATACACATATATTTAATATCCTTAACAGACAAGCAAGTACAGCACAACCTGATTGTGATTATTTGGAAAATAGAAAACCACCAGAGATGTTTTTTTGAATTACAGTGCCAGGTACAATGGTCAGGAATATTTTGTAGAGAAGTTGTTGAGATCAGTTGTTTACCACAGGTTCTGACAATAAAGTGTCATCACGTTTTAATAAAATGGGAAGAGTGAAGTTTAATTTACAACAGAAAAGAAAATTTCCTGCATTCTTGTGAATTCTCACACATCATTAAGTCTTTTTTGTTTTATTCTAAGACCTGTGGTGTTTGGGTGATTTCACTAATTGAACTCAGAGCAGGGTGATTTTTGGAACGCCACTTAAAGATTCTCTTATTTTTATTAACTTCCACACCTAGAGAAGTGAGTGAGCATCACCTCACCTCTGCTCTGGCAGTTTTATTATTTCATGCCAACTTCACACAGCAACTTCAGCTGCTCCTCATGACACAAATGCCTTCCAAGTGTCACACCTACTCTGCAGATTTCCCAACTCTGCCCTTCTAAGATTTTCAAATGGTTGCTCCATCTACACCCTTAGAACGTACCAATATTTCAAGAGAATAAAATATTCCATATTTGTTTACATTTTTATAACTACACATCCCCCCAAGCAAATAAGCTGTGTTTTCTAACCTGTGGAGTTATGCAGCATTTATTGAAATTGTAGAATTCGTACTGTTATTATGAGAGCATGGAACAACAAATGTAAAATTAAAACTCATCATTACCTTGAAATCTGGCATGAAACCTGAAACTAAATTAAATCTTATCTAAATGCCAAAACCAAGGAGGAGAAAAACACCACTAAAGGGAAAACTTGTTCCTAGATTCTTGTTCCTATTTCCTATTCAATTTGTTTGCATATTTGCAAACAGAAGACTGAAAAAAGGTACCTGAACAGTCACAACTGAATCACCTGGAACAGTGAGAGGCTGGCATGTGGATGAAGGGAAATATATTTCCATTAAGACTTTGAAAGAGTCTAAATCTACTCCAAATCCAGACTTGGAGAGCTGTTGAGAACATAGCAATATTTAATCCTCTGGATGCATCTTATACCATATACTGATAAAGAGCAATAAAATTGCACAAAATGGGATAATTTTTACCATGTCCAAGGAGATATGAAATCACTTGCCTGGACACAACTCAGTAGCAACTCAACTACTCCCCATGCACCTGCACACACAGACAGAAATGCAGACAGCTGCAGCTGCAAGCAGATTTTGGGAATTCTGTGAAAACATCCACTGAAACATGAGGAAAAGTTTGCACAGCTTTCCAGTGCTGAACTTGACAATAGAAGTTCAATGAAGAATCAAACCAAATTCTTGTGAAATGGGACAGGATGTCATTTGATTCAAATCTGCTGCTCCAATTATTTGGTCATTAGAACAATGATTCACCATTCCAGGCATCTTCATACACAGCTCTGGGCCCATATCAAGGAGGCCAATCTGCCATGTAGAACACCAGAAATCAAGTTTTCCCAGGAAGGACGTTTTTATTTCTGCCAATTCTAGTACATAAATCTTCAAACAATAATAAGCTCAATAAATTTAATGCAGCTGGAAATGACTCAGATAAGCAGAAATGGCAGGCCTTCAATGCAGAATGACTGACAGGCCAAGGGAAGGAGAGGACACCTGGAATGGCAGCCTTAGTCACGGTGTAAATCACCACTGAACTATCTGAGAGCTCTGCAGGATGCCACCAGAGATGGTGGTTGGGCTGGAAAGAATAGAGGTGGAAAATAATTGCCTGAAGAGAGAAGAACACAAAGCAGAGTGCAAAGATTTGAACAGACTAAAGGAAATAAGAACGGGGATAGGAAGGCCAAATGCACGCTCACTGACTGGAAAGAGTCTCAGCACCAGAAGCACCATCCCAGGTCAGGAGCAGGCAAACACAGCTTCTGGCTGTGGAACCCCAGAATTTGAGGGGTAAGGTGTGCCTCAAACCCTGACAGCTGGGTGCCTGAGGGGCCAGCCAAGGGTTCTTGGCATGAACAAGATGAGGAGCAAGCTCATCTCCCATGATCTGAGATAGGCTGGCAAATAAAGCCCTCTTGCTGCCTGCACATTGAAAATCAGTCTTTAACAAAAAGCTTCTACAGAATGTGGTCTGTCCCTAAATGTATCAGAAATGAAATGTGTGCAGTAAAACCTGTGAGTGTTCCCTGCAGACACAGCCCTGCACTTGAGCAGAGCCCTTCTGCTGAAGGTCTTTCCGTTAAGTGAAATATAAATTGGTAACTGTTGTTGATACTAATTTCTTAGGCACTTATAACTAAATTATCCACTAGAGAGCACAGCAACATTTTCAAACGCATTCTGCTTATGCCTGCAAGTGCCAAGTGAGGTCCTTGTGGCACTCAAAGTCACTCTCTACACAAGAAATATGCTAAACAATCTGCCATGCACAGCAGAGATAAGGAGTGGGCTCAATACAAGGCTTGAACGAGAAAAGGTCAACAGACCATGAACTTTTAATGAACAAATTTCAGCTGCTCCCAGCCTGGTGTGCAGTTCTTGGACATTACTGATGAAATAACTTCTTTTGCATTATCCACTTTTGTGTATAAATATATAACAACATGCAACAGAAAGAGAAAATACATCCTTCCTTCCTGCAGGAGAAAGGCTGAGCAGCACAGCTCATCAGCATTCTGGGCAAGAGCTGCTCTGCTTCCTGCTCTCCAATATATTCTGGTGATGTCATGACATTTTTACTTTCCATTAAGGGAAACCTTTCATCATTTACTATTTCCCATTTTAATGAGCATCCTGAAAATTCATCTATTGTTTAAAAACGTAAATAAAATATTCTTCAGTTTTGCTGTATTTTACAGTTGCTGAGAGCAGAAAGAACATCATCCACGAGAAGTAGTCGGGAATTTCTGCTTGAAAATATTGTTTAAAACTGCTGTATTCCCACAGGCCTTCATCAATACATTGACAAGGGTGTCCACAGCATGCAGAAATCTGAATTGCACGTCTCAGAGCCACAGGGAGACAAATTAACTCTACCAGAGATCTTTACTAAATATGTTTTTCTTCCTTTTCCCACAAACCATTTGAGTCAATCATTGCTGTAAAAAGATTAATAGCACAGGGCATCTTGTATTCCCAGAGAAACACAGAACTTGGCATATCTAGTCAAATATGTTCAGAAGAGGATAGATTCAGACACTGAAAAAAAAAGTTATTGCAAGTATTTAAGTCTGAAATAAACCACATGTAAGAGAGATCTTGCCCTAAACAGCCTCACAGCTTTATAATCTGGAGAGGAGGGGGTTTATAGACATTTCTCATTTTTCTTGGCACCCCTATGAACAGAAATGAAATTAGAAAGCTGACAGCTATTATGGAATACAAGAAGAAGCGCAAGGGAAACATTCACTGTCCGTGGGAGCTGGAAGCAGCACAGTCAGCTGGGAGGAGGGCAAATCACTTGACAACCATTACTGCAAACAGAGGAACAAACAGCAAGGTGGAGAAAATCCTGGTCAGCAAAAAGAGATGAACACAACCCACAGCAAAGGCGCAAAGGCTGACGTGGATTTCCACAGCTCAGTTTAGCAGGGTGTTAAAATATCATGTAATACAGATTATATGAGTGCTAAATGCTATATATTCCTAGAACCATGGATGGCTTGGGTCAAAAGGGACCTTCAAGCTCATCTTGTTCCATCCCTGCCATGGCAGGGACACCTCCCACTGTCCCAGGCTGCTCCCAGCCCCAGTGTCCAACCTGGCCTTGGGCACTGCCAGGGATCCAGGGGCAGCCACAGCTGCTCTGGGCACCCTGTGCCACGGCCTGCCCACCCTCCCAGGGAACAATTCCTGCCCAATATCCAGTCTCTAAACCTGCTTCAGTTTAAGGCCAGTCCCTTTTGTCCTATCAGTATGCGTCCTCATGAAAAGTCCCTGTCCAAATACAGTGCCGTTTTTTGGGGTTACTCAATCCACTTTTCATTTTCTTCAATCCTATCAGTTTAAAATCACCACCACTGTAGTTTTCATAATAGGCATTGTAACATGTTTATACAGTCGAGGAAAAACAAACAAACAAACCACAAAAAAAACCAAAAAACAACCACATAAAATTAGAAGAAATCTGAATTATCAGGTTTTCTCAGTGTAATCTACAGTTATGGACAACTCCTGGCACAAGTGGGTTATCCAGTTTAGTGAATCCTCCTCGACACTGAGAAATGTATTTTCATATTGATAGACCTGATTTTCTCTTTCTGCCTTTCCAATCACACTAATGGAGTCTGAGTCAGACTGGGAGGGTGCAGGGGTGATATTAACTGGCAACACCCTGCAAAATAGAGCCAGAAAGCAGCAGCAGCAGCAGCCAGATCCTACCTGGAGAGCAGGTTTGTGATACGGGCAGGATCTGCATCTGCTTCGGCAAAAATTGGAGCCTTTTTTGATGATTTCCAGAAAATCATCAAAAATCATAATTTTGATGATTTTCCCCAGTAAAACAGTTCTCTGCAGCATAAAGTGTCCAGGTCTTGGGAGCAAAGCTTCTTTGAAGGGGGGAAAGATTTCCTGGCTGGGGACGAAGTGCTGACCCGTGGTTGTTAGAGCTGCAGCTCCTTCACCTGCGTGGTTTCCCTAAGTGTTTTGGCTCTGCAAGAGTTGATGAGCAGTTTAACATCCTGCTGGGAAAATAATAGCTTCTGTATCCATGTGTGGACCATTTCAATTCATCTAGGGAAGAAAAGTCTCTGTAGGTGCAAAGGCTCACATGAAATATACAGTTTTATAAAGCATTTAGAGACACAAAGAATGATACTGACTTTCCATCTCAGTTAAAGACACGCTCATGCTGGAAAAGATTTGTTCACGTTGGACAAATGCTGAAGTTGAGGGACCTAAGGGCTCTGTGTGCAGTGTACCACACTCTTCTAAAGGGATCTGTGAAACACAAAGCTGTGTTTGGTGTCAGGTACACACAGGCAATGTGTGTATTTGTGATTGTGAGATGTGTGGAGTCCAACAATGGGACAGTTGTGAATTCTAATAACTGAGGAAAGTAAAGCATGGAAGAAGGCCTTTGAACCTATCTTTTGTTTGCCATTAACCTTGGTTGATTTAGGAGCATTGGTATTAAAGTGTTAAGGATGTTGCTCTTTGCTTGTAGTTAAGCCTTAAAGAGTTCTGCAATAATAACCTTTTGAAGTAATTTTAGAATATTGCTTGTATCCTTGAAACTATAGCTTTGGAATATATATTAAGGAAAATGCTTATCTCACACCTTAACAAAACAGTGAAAAGCAGCTTGAGAAAGGAAGATGAACATCCACTCAACGATTTATGGTTTTGACCAAGGGAAGCTGGACATCACTGCTATGAGATTTATAGTCCTTGCAATCAAAAGATGGACCCACATCTGGGGAGCTGGACCCCACCAGATGGGATTTGTCTTTCTTCTTTCAGAAACCAGACCAGCACCATCTGGGGATGCTCCTTTTGGGATACATCCTGAGAAAAACTAAATCACAGTCGTGTATAGAATTGTGATGTAAAAATTGGAATAGAAACTGCTGAGAAAGCTGATGAGTACCCCTATAAATACCTGTAAGCCCCAACTTTGGGTGTGCAGTTGGAGGGAAAACTTTCCCCACTGTATTGCTCATACTTCACCATATCAATTAATAAATTGATTGTTGCTTGAATATTGACCTAGTCAAGCTTCTTATTCATAACAGATTCTAAGTGGGTTTCTCTTTTTAAAAGGTTTTTTTTGCTTTTGTTTAAGTTACTGATTTTAAATCTGACAGAAGTCACTAAAAAGACTGTTCTTTTCAAACAGCATTACCACAATAAAAATTAAAATAAATCTAGACTAAAGCAGGAATTTTATTATTCAGAAAAATTCTGCACCTCTGACTGCTTTGAGTGTATCATACCAAGGCCTCACACAAGGATGAGAAAAGACTTAATTTGAGGAAAAGCCACAACAAAGAGGCTCTATTAATTAATCAAGGCAAAAGGAACCTATTGAGTACCATGGAGAGGTGGTATTTGGAACTCATCAGTGTGGGCTCAGGAAGAGCCCCAGTGTGGGTTCCTCATCCAGGAGATGCATAAAGAGATGGAATAATCACTCTCATAAATTCCCCTGTCTGTGTTTTGCCTTGGAGCACTCAGTGCTGCAGGAGGCCCCACTCAGGAGAGCCCAGCAGCCAAGCCCAGAGTGCCCCAGCAGGGCCTGGGGGGCACAAGGGGGGGTTTGGGGGCACACAGGGAGGTTTGGGGTCACACAGGGAGGTTTGGGATCACACAGTGAGGTTTGGGGGCACACAGTGAGGTTTGGGGGCACACAGTGAGGTTTGGAGGCACACAATGAGGTTTGGGGTCCCACAGTGAGGTTTGGGGTCCCACAGTGAGGTTTGGGGCACACAGTGAGGTTTGGAGGCACACAGTGAGGTTTGGGGTCACACAGTGAGGTTTGGGGGCACACAGGGAGGTTTGGGGGCCCACAGTGAGGTTTGGGGGCACACAGTGAGGTTTGGGGGCACACAGTGAGGTTTGGGGGCACACAGTAGGACGTTTGGGGCACACAGTGAGGTTTGGGGGCACACAGGGAGGTTTGGAGGCACGCAGGGAGGTTTGGGGTCCCACAGTGAGGTTTGGGGTCCCACAGTGAGGTTTGGGGTCACACAGTGAGGTTTCGGGTCACACAATGAGGTTTGGGGTCACACAGTGAGGTTTAGGGTCACACAGTGATGTTTGGGGTCACACAGTGATGTTTGGGGGCACACAGTGATGTTTGGGGTCACACAGTGATGTTTGGGGGCACACAGTGATGTTTGGAGGCACACAGGGAGGTTTGGGGGCACACAGGGAGGTTTGGGGTCCCCCTGCACCCCCTGGGCTGGCTGCACTCTGGGCTGGAGCTGAGCTCACCCCTGAGCTTTGGCTGTAACTAAAGAAAGACCAAAAAATCACCCAAATCTGTTTTTTTAGCAGCGTGTGTGTGAGGATTGGCAGCAGGGGCGCCTGGCTCTGCTGCAAGCCCAAACAGGTGACAGGAACTGCTTTCCATAAAGGTCATGGCTGTGCCCCAGCACTGCTCCCCTGTCAAGGACAGCAACACAAATCAGAGCACCAGCAATGGGCTGTAAAATCACTCCAGCTCTGAAATTCTCTGCTGAGAATCCCAAGGGAGGTCATTTATCAAACAAACTTGTGAATCTCAGAAAGACAGCAACGCTATCTTAACATAATCACGTTTTTTTTAATGAGCCTCAGCTCATCAATACACAAAAAAAAATTGTGAAGAATTAATTTAATATGGGCCCCTTCACAAGTTGCAGATTATCCATCCTGGCTTTTTTGGAATGGAAACAGGAGACTCATTTCTCTGACAAATTGAAAGATAATTTTTATCTTAAGCTTTCCACAAATACTACTTTTGTGTAAACTGAGAAAAGCACATGCACAGTATCATTTAGCAAAATTAACAGAAGTATTTTTGCACTGATGACACTAAAATAAACTCAAAATATACATAAGAAGAAGGCTCTTTTTAATCTTCTGTCTACATACCCAATAAAGTGGATCTCTGCATATATTTCATATAAAGCTTTACATAAAACTCAGGCAGCCCTAGATCTAGCTATATTTCACAGTTAGAGTGGTTTTAATTAAGAACTTGTGAAGAATTGAAATGTATGTGCTTCAACATCACACCAGCAAGTTCCAAAGCACCAACATATATGGTAAAAGCAACAGGATATCCCAAAGAGCCCAAACCAGCAGCCATATGGTCCAGGACACACATTCCATCTGTTATGAAACAGAATTAGCAGATTATTCTATCCATTATTGTATTTTTCTAAACAGAATCGAGAATGCAGAAATATGTACCAGTAGAGAGCTGGTTTTCACTAATGCTGTTCAAATTGTGCCCTAATGTGGTGTTTCAACAAGCAGTACAGAAATTTAACCTTGTCACAAATTACTTCAAGATGTTGAAAGGAGAAGAGGGAAAGGAAGGAGAGGATAAAATAAAAAACAATTTAGAAAATAAGGAAAAAAAATGAAGATATATGTAGATCTGTCTCGTGGATAAAAGCACCTAATCCCAGTTTGGCTCCCACACAATAACTCTTCTCCAAGAGCAAGGAAAGGGGAGGTAATTTCCCAGGGAGGTCCTGCAGGGTGACAGAATATATGGATTCCATTAAGTGAGGACAGCTGGGGAGCCCATCAATCTGCCCTGGCAGCCTGGGGATGGCAGGGCCATGCTGGGCTTGCTCAGCAAAGGTCCCTGGGAGGGAGTGCTGGCACCCCAGGATTGCGGGGACAGGCTGGGGATGCCCACTGGGCTGGCTGGGAGCGCTGCTTAGGGACAGACAGACGTCCCCAGCTCAGTGAGGGGCTGAAATCCACAGCACAGGCAGGGTCTGTGCCCTGCCCTCCTCTGGGAGCTGTCCTGGCCAGATAGGGCATGTCCTTGGGTGGGCTCCAGAGTGGGGACAAGGAAAAGGCAGGGATGGCACACTCTGCTGACTCAGCAGTGCCTGGTGCGGGACCACAGAGCCACAGTGTCACACAGGGACTGCAGAGCCACAGTGTCACACAGGGACTGCATGATAGTGCAGAGCCACAGTGTCACCCACAGAGCAGGGACATGGCCATGCAGAGCCACAGTGTCACCCACAGAGCAGGGACATGGCCATGCAGAGCCACAGTGTCACCCACAGAGCAGGGACATGGCCATGCAGAGCCACAGTGTCACACAGGGACCTGCATGGCAATGCAGAGCCACAGCGTCGCCCCTGGAATAGGGACATGGCCATGCAGAGCCACAGTGTCACACAGGGAACAGGGACCTGTTTGGCCATCCAGAGCCACAGCATCACCCCTGGAACAGGGACCTGCATGGCAATGCAGAGCCACAGTGTCACACACAGAGCTGGGACATGGCAATCCAGAGCCACAGTGTCACCCCTGGGTCTAGGTCTCCTATATGGCCATGCAGAGCCACAGTGTGACCCCTGGAACAGGACCTGCATGGCAATGCAGAGCCACAGTGTCACACACAGAGCTGGGACATGGCCATGCAGAGCCACAGTGTCACCCCTGGCTCCAGCATGGCAATGCAGAGCCACAGTGTGACCCCTGGAACAGGACCTGCATGGCAATCCAGAGCCACAATGTCACCCACAGAAGAGGGACCTGCATGGCAATCCAGTGTCACCCATGGAAAAGGAACCTGCATGGCAATCCAGAGCCACAGTGTCACCCACAGAGCAGGGACATGGCCATGCAGAGCCACAGTGTCACCCCTGACTCTGGGACATGCATGGCAATGCAGAGCTACAGTGGATCTCTGCATATATTTAATACATTTATTTCACATTCATCTATATATTCATATATATATATTTCACCCTGTCTCCTGCATGGCAATCCAAAGCCACAGTGTCACCCCTGGAGCAGGGACCTGCATGGCAATGCAGAGCCACAGGGACACGTCAGCCCTGGCTCACGGACCTGCATGGGACATATCACCCCTGCATGGCATTGCAGATGCACATGGACATGTCACCCATGGATCAGGGAGCTGCATGGGACATGTCAGCCCTGGCTCAGGGAGCTCAGGGGTACCCAGCAGGTTTGCAGGTCACTGGGACAGTGCTGACAGTGCCCCAGGGTCATGTGCCATCAGTGCTCCTGCCACCTACAGAGCTGTGCCAAATTTAGGGAAACTTGGTGCTTTTGGGAAATGTTTTCTCTCTCTCTCCCCTGCTTTAAAAAATCCCCAAAGGAACACTGTAAAATATGATAGCTCTGCTACTTCACTCTTGCAACTTAACCTTGGATTTTTGGCACTTTTTTTTTTTCCCTTAACAGTGCATTGTACCCTCTTCAAAAGTTTCTCCAATTAACCTGTACTGCTAATGACTGCCAGACAAAAACTCTGGGAAGCAACACTAACAGAACACTGGACTTTTTCCTTATTTTCCCAAGTGTTTGTGAATGTGCCACGCTTAAGGCCATTGAATCAAGTGAAGGAAGATACAGAAGCAGTTTATATTACTAAAGTACCTGAATGCTGACAGACAACAAAAAAATAACCGTGCATGTGTTCTGCAGTGATGAGAATCTGTGTATCTTCTTCACACTGCTGTGCAAGGGTGCAGCTCCTACTTGGCTACAGCAAATGAGATACCAGCCCATCAGCTTTAGGAGGGGTGGAAAGAACTGCTCCCTGGCAATGAAAATACATCATTTTAAGGGCTTAATTTATTTCCTTTATTCGGTGATATTAGTTCTGGGTGCTTTCCTGCAGCATATCAGGTCTGTACAAACCCCAGTATCACTATGGCTAATCTATAATAACATAACTATCTGCAGTTCATTCCATCTCCTGCACCAAGCCATGAAACTCAATTACCAAGTGAGAAAAAAATGGGGAAGCCAAAACAATGATGTAGAGCAGGTGTCAGGGTGTCAGTGGAGCTGCCACAGTTATTGCTGTGTGCAGCTGAAGCACCTCAGAGATTGGGAACACTCAGGGCAGCCCATTCCCAGCCCACACAGGACAGTGGCATTTACACAGAATTCATCAAGGTAAGAGGCCCCAGGTTCAACCTGTATTTCCCCCACCCCCTTATTTTACCTTAAATAATGTTGTTGATGTAATACAACGTTTACACATCAAGGTTCTTTACCTCTCAAAATAAGTATTCTTCTCTACTGTATTTTAAAATGCCAGTACATCAGAATTCATTACCGAACCAAACAAAACCAACAGAACACATGCATTTAATAGAGAAATAAACTGCAGCAAGAAACGGGTTTCAGTATTTAATGGCATGAATAATGAATTAAAAATTAAGTTTAAATTATGTTGAAGGTCATAGAAAAAGCCTCAAAGAAAGATAGTTAAACAGACATTAAAAGGAAGATTTAAATAGGTGATCTTTTAGTATTCTAGCAAAAACACTCTGTCTTTCACTCTTTATTTAAATTAAAATACCACTCAGTGACTGACCTTTTTAACATGGCCTAAGGGAGCAGGGTATGATCTTGTTAGAAAGAAGTGATATTAAAAGAGCAATACTATTAAAAAGCAGAAGATGATGGAACCCACAGATTAAAATTTGTTTGCTCAGGGAAGATTAACTTTTATGAAAAGTCCTTCCTGCTACAAGCAGACAACTACTGCTGTTACCATTGTGGTAACCAGTTTAGGGACTGAGTTAATAAAGACTGTCCTTAAAAGCAAGCCACAAAGCTCAATCCCAGCTTTGCTGGCATTTCAGAAGAAGAGTCCCTTCTTTTCAGCATCCCCCTTGGCTGCCAGCTGTGGCAGGGATGGACTTGTCTAACTCTGCTCCTGAGCATTCCTTGAGTGGTGCCCTTCAGCTTCACTCCCCACTTCCAGACTTGTATCAAGAGGGAATGTCACTATAGGACATGAAACAACACAAGCCCATACTGCTGCTCTTTTTCAAAACTTTCTCAAAAACCTTCTAATCCTATAGATTCCAACACTCTCAAGGTAAAAAAAAGGGAACTTTATTTTCTGACTCCAACATTTATAGATTTCCAAAACTGACAGTGGATCAGAGGATGACAGTGCCACCTCTCCAGTGACACTGGACAAACTAACAGTCTATTAAACTTCTCTTCTTCCATAAAAGAATGCAAAACAATAAGTTATTTGCAGAAAGTGTGTGAAAAAGTTCGTTACAAGAATGTAAACATCAGAAGGCTTAGAAAAATTTTAAAAATCAGAACAACACTTCACCTCACTTTGATCTCTGCTACTCCGAGTCAACCTCCAAAACCCCTACACCCCTTACTTTAAATTAAGTCTATTTCTAGAGATGGAAATTATGAATGCCTAATCCCCATCAAGAATTAAACAGCTACAACAAGCCACTGGCTCACCCCTTCGAGAATGTCCAGCAGAGGCTGTGTCCTCACAGCCCTGTCCAGCAGAGAGCCCTGAGCAGGGGGAGCTGAGCCCTCCTCAGCATTTTGGCACCAGCCAGGAGAGCCCTGAGCTGGTGCCACACTGGCCATGCCCACACCAGGACACAGGCTGGCACAGCTCAACACTGGAATTGTGTCTGCAGGGACCCTCGTGGCAGGGAGGAATGATTGAGTCTGTTCTCAGAAGGCAAATTCATTACTTTATGATACTATATTATATTAAAGAATATTATACCAAACTATACTAAAGAACACAAAAAGGATACTTACAGAATGCTAAAAAGCTAATAATGAAAACTCCTGACCCTTTCCAGAGTCCAAATTGGACTCCTGATTGGCCAAAGAGTGAAAACAACTCCCAGCAGAATGCAATAGAACAATCACCTGTGGGTAAACAATCTCCAAACACATTCCACATGAGCACAACACAGGAGAAGCAAATGAGATAAGAATTGTTTTCCTTTTTCTCTGAAGCTTCTCAGCTTCCCAGGAGAAAAATCCTGGGTGAAGGGATTTTTCCAGAGAATGTGAATGCCACACACTGGCTTTTGAATGTTTTACACTTCACCGCTCAGAAATTAAGAAATGTGTTCTGTCCCTGAATTTCCATGTGGGTTTTAATGGATTAAAGCATCACTGTCATGACTTAGAGGAAATTAATATAAATTAGATGGCTGGTGAAAACTTGGGGAGGTTGTGTCCTTGACTTTACTGAACTTGTCTGGTGTATCAATTAGTAAATTATTAATTAAATATAAACCACGGGACGAATAAACTGAATTCAATAAAGCAACCAAAACCTGATATCACAAATTATGTATTGTTAAAGGGAACACTTCAAAATAAAGGTGTCCAGGAAATCCAATACTATTGTCTTCCTGCAAGAAACCCAAGTAAAAATCCCCCCAAAATACTAAACAGGCAAAGATCTAAAATCTCAGAAGCTACAACTTTTTTACTTCCTTTGGGTCCCAATATTCAAACATTGCCAAAAAGGCAGAACCACATATGTGTATATGGGATATTCTACAATGTTTTAAGCAAGAGAGATCCTGTTTGATCCTGTTGTCTCCTTATGACACTGAATTTGCTGAACATCCTCAAAGACGACATCTCCTATACTAAAAAAGAGAATAAACTGGAAGCCCTCCAGTTCTTTTGCTGCAGAGACTGAAATGAGCACCACTGAAACCAGGCATAACCTGAAATCACATTTGTGTTCATTTATTTCAACCTCCTCGTGAAGTAAAAACACAAAAGTTACCAGCCAGGCCAGGAAGTCTGGGCCATTCCCTTGGTATGCAGTAGATGCACTGTAAATATTTTCTTCAGTTTAATTTGTGGCTGGAAAGGGATTAAAGCAAAACAGTTCTGAGAACTAAAATTAAGCCAGTGCTGAGGGATGGATGGATTTCTAAAAATAAGCATTTCAATGAATTTATACATATTGTCTGATTTAAACTGCTGGATTTTTTTTTCCTCCATCTTCACTGAAATTTCACAAAAATTACTCCAGTGATGGGAAACATACAAATATAACCTTTTCCTTTTCAGATCTTCAGATTTCCTTTTCAGATTTTATTAGAGAAATTGGTCTAGTAAAACAAATAAACCCAACCAAACAAAAAAAGAGCAAACCATTCGTACTTATCTATCCTAAAGTAAATCAAGGTAATTTGAACTATTCCAACCTCACCTCTTTGCACAGAATTTCTGGGTTTTTACTGTGCAGAATGGAGACGATGAAACTTTCTCTAACAAATTCTTTGATATTCACTAATACCAAAAACCTTCTGTCCTATAGCCCTTTAGAATCTCTACATGCAAAAGTAACTGGAACAAGAGAAAATCATCACAAAATGAGATAATCAAGTTCTAGTTTTGAAGATATAGAAAACAGATACATGATTTTTAACAATCAGAATCTATTTGACTCAATTTGTGTTTAATCATTTTATTTCCAGATTACCATGGAATCTTCACCAAAACTGTGTCTCCTTCAGTAATTTTTCATAAGAGTTTTAAAAAAAGAGTCTCCAGGATTAGCTAAAGATATTATCAAATCCATGGTGATATGGGGCTCTCTTGATTTTGAGTCCAAAGTCTGAAACATTGCTGGTTTGCTAAAAATTCTGTGTCTATTCACTTGGATTTGTAGTTAAAAAAATTTTTGAATTTTGATTTAAAACACTAATATTGTGTCTTCCTGACAAATAAAGCATGGAAAAGCCTTCACTGACAAGAAAGCCGGAGCTGTTCCCCAATCATTTGAACAGCACTTTCCTCTATGAAGTAGATGCTCCCACAGATCTTAAAAATTGAATGTTGCACAAATTAATTCCAGAGAAGGAGGTGCAGGGGTGGGCAGGAAGGATCAGCATTGAGTACAAGTCAGTTTAATTTGCAGGTATCTGAGAGGACATTGTAACAATGACATGAATAAGGATAACAAAATGTTAAGGAAAAAGCACTGTCAGTAATGATACATTCAGACAAATGGCAAACGTACTCTCATGAACTCTATCATTACTGCTTCAATCACAGTCATACTTAAACTTTGGGGAGCTAATTTCATTTATAAATTCTGCTGCTGCACATCAATTATCAGCAGCATTACTAACAGTGAGGCACAGAACTGCTGTGCCAGGGTGACTGATTGTCTGGCATTAGCTCTGATAAGAGAAGGGTTGCAAACCACTTTAAATGTCAAAAACCTGCAACAATAATGGGCATAAGCACCAGTTATATTCCTCTAACTTCCCTGCCTCCCTGGCAATTTATTATTCTGCCTTCCTATTGCTACATCCTCTAACTAAAAAACATAAATGCCAAAGAGCACCGATCTTCCTCACAGAGCATTCCCAGAGTTTTTATTGTGAGAGAATTATCTGATTCAAAACCAGAGTTAATTCCCTGAGCAAAATATTTGCGGTTGGTCTATTTCAAGATCAGTAACAAAATTTTGATGTCAGGGCATTAAAATCAATCCTTTCAACACAGCGATTCAGTTTAAGAAAAAGAGGAAAAACTCAGCATCAGCTTTTCTACAGAGATTTCCCAGTGTGGCTCCAGTAAAGAGGGCAGAAGGTGAGGAAGACTTACCCAGAGGTGCTGTGAGCATGGCTGGTGCTGCCACTCCATCACACGGCGCCCTGCCCAAAGCACAGCCAGAGCTGCAGGAGCTGCCTGCTGGACATGCAGCCTGAATGCCAACTGCCTGTGACATTGACTTGTTTCCAGCCTCTTGTAGTGCTGCCGCTATCAGTGTTATATTTGTATAGTAGAATAACATGAAATATTGATTCTGGAGTGCTTATCAACTGGACCTGCTCAAAATACTCTTCCTAGGAAGTTCAGCGCTGCTTCTCATGCAGAACCGGCGCTGTGTGTTTGTGCAGGGAGCTGCTGGCTCTCTCACGGCACTCGCAATCCTTTCCTTGAGACATCAGCAATAACTTCTCAAAATCCAGGAGCAGTGGGGAAAGACACAAGGAGTATTTTCTGAAATTGGATGAACTGCCCTTTAAACTAATTTAAATGATTTGACAGAATGACTTTAAAAGACGTCGTCTCTTCCATTCTGGCTTCAATCACTACTCTGAAATCTGTCCCGGGGCAGGACAATGACCAGCAAATTTCTAATTGCAAAATCAATCACTAAATACTCTAGGCACCTTTTTTTTTTTTTTTTTTTTGCACGAGGTATTTTGGGAATTTTCTGTGTGCCAGGACGATAAGAATAAAAGCAGAGGCTGCTGCCCATGGTTTGCCTCTGCAGCCTGCTGGGGACAGCTCCAGGGACACAAGGGATGAATTTGCCAGGGGCTGCACACCAGAGACACCTGCAGCAGAGCCCCCAGACACACCTGGCACAGCCAGTGATAAATGGCAGGGATAAAAGGTCTCCCTCTGCAAACCCAGCTACTTACAGGTAACTTCTGGATGCCTCCGTGCGTTCTGCTGCTGCACGATGTGGGATCAATTACAGCCAAACAACCAAAATCAACAGGACTTACTCCACACCAACAGTCAAAGGCAGCTCCTCCCCCTCTGCTTTTAGGTCCATTTTCAATGTACCCAACACTTTTATTCACTATTAATGTGTTTAAAGCAGCTGCTCATGCAGGCGCTGCTGTCACAGCACTGATGGTTTTGCAGACAGCAGCAGAGTCCTGAGGGTGGGCTGCTCTTAGCTCTGAACCAAATGATGCCAAAAGCAGACCAACCACACTCCTGAAAATTCAAAGCTGAACTTGTTCATTGTTCTTTCAGCAGGTCAAAAATTTATTATGTTGGGGTGCTTATAAAACTGACAAAATCAACAATTAACTCTCAAACTCACCCTCAAAAAGATTAAAAATGCCTCACTAGGAGAACTAAATAGAACTTGTGTGCTGCAGGTTTTTTCCATTATAACTATTTCAATTTTGTTTTGGCTGGACCCTCTAAACCCTGAAAAGTCACTCAATAACAAAAATTTTATTTCCAAACTAGCCATTTTTTCCACCCTGAGATTTAATGCAATAATAATGAATTTATTTAACATTTTACCCTGCAATGTCTCAGGACATAGATTCTATTAACTTGCTAAGAAGAGCCACACATCCCAAACTAGATAAAGGCTTGTACTTCAAAGACCTGCAAAACCCTTCCAGATTCAGCTGGAAGATTCTACCACAGAAGTTTATAATGAGCTGAAAAACAGACAAAAAGCAGCATTCTGCAAAACCTGAAAAATAAATGAAAAAAAAAATGTTTTGTTTTACACATTTAGTTGTTCATGGACTTGCACAAATACAAGTAAAATTTGTTTCATTATAGTGACCATTTCTCTTTGATACCAAGTAAAAAATTCAGCTCACATCTACACAATTGTACATAATAATTTACTGGATTATTATAGCTTTAGAGTTTGCTTCCCTAATGAAAATAAGTCTGCTACGAACATAGATAATCAGATGTATGAAGAAGCACTGTGACTCTGATTAGCTGTGATACATGAGTCATCTGCAGAAGCTGGAGTTTAGGCATTCTTTCCACCAAAAGGCAGCACCAACCTCCCACTGAAACCAGCCCCCTGAAAAGTCCCAAATTTCAACAGAAAGGCCCACGAGGAGGGAAAAACTGGAGCCATAATAACTGAGCTCCACACAACAGCTTGCTGATCACCAAGCAAGAAAAGCTGAATTTCTTCCAAACCTCAGCAGCAAAATGCAAACATTTCCCCCACGCAAAAAACACAAATAAACCAGTGTCAGTGCAACTGAGAGCAGGCAGCACTGCCCACTCCTTGCAGCCCCAAGCAGCCTTGCTCAAGAACACAGAGTTTAGGACACAGATGTTTTGTTCTTGCTTTCAATCCCACTATTTGACTATTCAGTTATTAGAAAATATTCATCTGCCCTTATTTCTCAGCCTACTCTACAAATGCAGCAATGCACAGAGGTATTACAGGAACTTCTGGCTGGGCTCAGTGCTGTGTTTCTCCAGAGCAACAGGATTTCTTTTTTTTTTTTTTAGTAAGAGTATATTGATTATCTGTCAGGCACCATAGACAGATGGACAGTATAAATAGCAAACGTTTGTGTGATAACTTAAGATTTAGATTTTAATTCACTTTTGGGTGGGTTGTTTCCCTAGCATCACTTCTATAAAATCAACACCTTAGAGAGATGAGTAATGGCAGTGAATTTGGATTTATAGCTATGAGAGTCCTAACACTAAAGTAAAAGTAGATGCTTTATTTCTCAGATTTTTCTCTTAAAAAATGTTGGTTTTGCATTCAGACCTGCTGTTATTTTGGATTTTGGCTTGCCTAGCAAGCATAACTTTAATTCTACCTAGTGAACTTCTACTAATTCCAGTCGAGAGATGCACAAGTGCAATAATTATAAAAATAACTCAGCTTTGCCAACAGGGATAAATCCAGCAATGCTTTGTGAGGGCTTTGAAAGAGGAAGAAACACACCTATTTCTGTTCCTTTTGTCCTCTTGCTCCTTTATTTGCAGTTCAGCATCCCAACACTGCAGAAGCCTCTTCCATGCAGGAACTGACAGGACCAATATTTAATGTGAGTGCCTTGATCCACACGAACCCCAAACCAGCAGCGCTCAGTCGCAGGCTGTGCCATTGTGGAGCTCACAAACTTTTCAGCCCTGACACCCACCAGGAGGAACTTTGAGCCCTGGGAAGACATGAAGAGTTCACTGGCACTGCCCCATCCCTCTGGCCAGCTGCTAATTCCATCCTAAGGAATTCCACCTGGGCACTGGCTAAAACAGTGAGTGCTTTATTCACATGCAAGCAATCCAGCTTGAACAATAGCTTGGCACAGGACTGAGCCCCACAAATCTGCATCCAGAACCTGGTATTTGATATGGTCTATCTCCTCTCCTACAGCAGGTGATGGAAGTTTCACCATTAACCATCTATTTGCCTGTACTTTTCCCATCTGAATTTAAACACTGACAAGATTTTTAAAAAAGGCCTGACAGCAAATATATATTAAATACTTTAAAATGGGTCTGAAACACTGTATTACAGCCTGAAGCTGTCACCTGCAAGCTCCATTTTCATATTCCATTTTTGCCCTGCTTCCTCTGCAGCCTAAGATCAGCACAGAGAGCTTCCTTCAGTGCTTGGCAATAACAGGATTCCCCAACATAGGTCACCATAAAGGGACAAACTGCTAATAAAAATAGCTCTCTCTTCCTCTTAGGATTTCTCTTTTCCTCAATTTCATCTGGGCTGTACTCCTGGTTTGGCTTTAGGTGCTGTGAGCCCGTTTCCTCCACTTCCATCCCTTCTACAAATACACCATGACCAAAACGACTAATGAAGTGTTTACTACATGTTAAGCTGGAAAATCAGGTAATTTAAAAGGCAAAACACGACAAGGAGGGTCAAGAAGGTTAATTGTATTAAAGCTGGTGTCCTGGAGTGGCTCATGGAAACCATTTCATGATCTGGAAATCCTCCTGGACCTTAGGAGGTGCAGGGGATGCTCCTGGTGCTGCACCTGCAGCTCCAGATGCTGCTCTGAACTGGCAGACCAACATCCCTGTGCTTTGATGACTTGAGAACGCAAATTCTCAAGATACAGACTGGTATCCAAATATCCAAAACCCGAGGCCATAACATGAATAAAAACCTAAGAAAGGGCCAGTGCAAATAAAGAGAAACTGGCTGACACTGATCACAACCTTCTGTAGGAAATCTGTTCTGTGTGGCTGTGCCATTGAACAAGTATCTTGATCAAGCCCACAATTAATTTCCAGTGTCAAAATTATTATAAAAATTGCATGGCTACACTGTGAAATTTGCTTAGTGCTTAAGAGAAAAAAGGTTGATCAGAATGAGGAGTGAAAACCACCAGTGTGGTATTTCTGAATATACAAATACTTGGGTTTTTTTTTTCAATATGCAAACATTTAAACATTAGTGACCAGCAAATTACATAAGCACTTGGAAAGCAAAGCACTTCACAGAAAAACTCAGGACATTTGTTGTTCTTGCACATGAATAAAGGAGAAATGGACTAAAAATAATGTGAGTGTTTTTACAACACTGAGAAAGAGGAGGAAAGAGAGCAAAATCTTAATCTCACTAAAAATATGATGATGGCTGCACTCAAATCTCAGGTTTTTAGGCAAGACAATGCCTAGTATTATCAAAACCTTAAAAGGTGTTTCACAAAAAGCCATTTCAGCACAAAAAGTTGGTTAACCTTGAACAGGTAGCTAATGATCCAGCCCACTCCAGCCTCAGCAGCAGTGAATAAACAGATTTTAGCAGAGCAGAGCAAAGCCAGTCAGGAGAGAGGAGCAGCAATGAAACAGGCCTCAGGACACTTCAGTGAGCAGGAAAGTCAGCAATGAACCCACTGAGTGAAGTGTGTAAGAAATCATTTCTCCAGACTCTCAATGCAGTCAAACAGCTCTTGGTTCAAGATTTTCCTCCTCTCCAAATTTCTTGTCCTTTGCCAAACAGTGAGGAACTATTTGATACACTTGATATGTTACGGCTGTATTTAAATGGCTTCAACACTGCTCAAGTCTTCAGCAATACTTTGTAACCTGTCTAAATTCAGAAAATAGAAATGATGAGAATGAAAATGTAGCACAGTGCCCTTCAGATCCTCTGTCATTTGCAATCTGAAGTATGTAATTAACGCCAGGGCATCTAGGGAATGTAAAATGCAGAATGTGCAGAACCTGAGGAGTGTTATCTTCTGTAACTGTAAGTACAATAAAATATCTGACATTTAGTATTGATCCTTGCCATAATATAAGAATTATTTTGAACAATAAGTAAAATGAAAGCAGCCACCTACATTCATTTAATACTAGAATTAAGTAAATACAAGCCTGCTATCACAGGGAGGTACAGACTTGGCTCACTGTATGGGTATAGTGTTTCTTTAAAATGAATTTGTGTTCAGATATTATTGATCCCTCAGAAGTCAAGAGTGGGATTAACGCTCCTTTCATGCCTGGCACCACGCTCTGCCCTGCCCTGTGTCTGACCAGCCAATACCAATGTGAAAACAGCATTTCCTAACTCTGCCTCACCTCGGGCTCTGGGTGAACACGTGAAGCCATTAGAGAGCTTCCCAGGGAGGCCACGAGGATGGGGAAGGACTGGAGAGGAGCAGCTGGGGACACTGGGTGTGTTCAGCCTGGAGGAGCCTGAGGGGGACCTCACTGTGGCCTCCAACATCGTCAGGAGGGGCACTGAAGGGACAGCTCCAATCTCTGCTCCCTGTGACAGGGACAGGGAATGGCTGGAGCTGGCCAGGGCAGGGTCAGGCTGGATTTTGGGAAAGGTTCTTCCCCCAGAGGGTGCTGGCACTGCCCAGGCTCCCCAGGGAATGGGCACAGCCCCGAGGCTGCCAGAGCTCCAGGAGAGCTTGGGCAATGCCCAGGCACAGGGTGGGAGTGTTGGGGGGTCTGTGCAGGTACAGAGGTGGGAATGGGTGGTCCTGAGGATCCCTGCCAGCCCAGGATATTCTGAGATTCACAGGGCACAATGTGTGGCTGTCAAGCACAGCAGCATCCGTGGCTGCAGGGCCACCCCAGCTGTGCCAATCCCCGAGCCAAAGGCACTCCTGTCTGTCCTGCTGTGGCTGCTCAGCCCAGCAGACAGACAGCAGGACAGACAGCAGGACAGACAGCTCTGCCAAACAGGCCCTGCCTGCTGCAGCTGGAGCTCTGTCAGCGCTGCAGCTGTGGCCCTGTTCAGCAGATGTGGCCCTGGCAGGGACACCAGGGCTGGTGGCTGTGATTATCACTGCTTTTAATGAAGGGATGGCACCATCATCAGGCTGAGAAGGATTTATTGCAGTCTCAGAGGGTGTGGGATCTAGGAGAGCAAGCAGCCATCCATAGCTCTTTGTTACAAGGCAATATAGAATTTCTAACCCAACTAATAGATGCCACAAGGTTTATTCTGCTTTTCTGACCTATCACCTTTACTTCATTTTGCTGCACTGTGGATACTTTTGTCCAATAGTCTTCTGTCTCACATGCACACAAATGCTTCTATTATAACTTCTAAATTTAAACTTCTTTTTATAATACTTCTTTTTCTATATAAACTATAGAAACTTCTTCTATAACTTCTTAGCTTGCTCTACACAACCACACCCTTACACTATAAACCCTTTGCCATTTTATCAATGCAGTTTCTCACATACCTAAGGTATATTTTTACTTACAACTATAGAAACACAAGTTTATTATTTTTCTGCTTAATATCTGTGTACTTTTATTTTTACACCAATCCAAGGCTGCAGTTTAAATCCTTCAGTGTCTGTGGGAGTTTCTGTTTTTCCAGTTCTCACAGGTGGCCACCAACACCCTGGACAGGGACTGGGGAGGCCCAGACTGTCTGATGGGAGTGGGGGAAGGTGAAATACAAACCACACACTCAGCAGCCAGAAAAGAATAACCTGCACTGGATTTGGCAGCACACTGGTAAAACATCCCCCCACCTAGGCAATAAATCCATTGAGAAGGGGAGAAAAATGCTGGGCTGGAAAAAACCCTTCCCTTCTTGAAGATACAGCTGTCAGCACTGCCATGCCAGCAATGCAGAGCACACAAATGAAATTATTGTCCTGAAGGAGCTTTTGGTACACAAGCAAACACTCCAAGAACAGTTAAAAAGTTCTCTAGAGCACCACATGCATCTCAGTAAGTTGAGCACTGAGGAAACAATCTGACACTGGAGCAGGCACTTCCCCACGCTGGAACAGGGTGAGCAATGCATCACCCTGCTATTTGTGGCCTACCACTCCATTACTGCTCCTCTATAAAATTACATTGCTGATAAAAATTTATGTGTCAAACATTTTTGTGATTACGGACCAAAAGTCAAAATTTGCATTTAAATAGATGTATTAAAAACTCGGCAGCACAGGTAGAAGAGGGAAATGCTGTTTTAAGGAAATTTAAATAGGGAGCATGAGCACAGAAGGGATTTTTCTTCTTAAATGATTTGAACAATTTTGGTTTTATTACTGTTCTTGGGTCCAATTCAAAGTCAAGATTGGAACCATAGTATCCTGTAGCCCTGGACTCATCTCAGGCTGAGCTCAAGAAAATAGGTCTCTTTTCAACTTCCCATTGGAAATGACCCCATTTATTGTAAATAAAGTTATTTTTCTGTTCTCAGCCCATGGCCCACACTTTTCACCAGCTCGCAGCCCAAGCCATACACTCCTCCTTTCCTCTTAAGTTCTTCTCTCACTTTTCTTTGCATCAGCCACCACAGGCTCAGCTGCAGCCACTGCATTTCTGCCCAGACAGCAGGGCCACTGCTGAGAGGGGTTCCACAGGATATTCTAAGCTGCAAGGGACCCACAAGGATTTCTGAGCCCAGCTCTTCAGTGCATCACTCACACACAGCTCACATCCATGACCTTGGTGGTATCAGCACCATGGTCTCACCAGCTCAGCTGGTGAATTTTCAGTGTGCAACCTAAAAATTCACCAGACATTCTCCCACTGTCTGACATCAACTACCCCCTTGGACTTAAACATATTTTATTGTGCGCCCCTTTTTATTCTGTAAAGGATTTCTGATGTTAAAGATTTTTTTTCTGACCTCTCCTAGTGTCTTTTCTTTCTTCTCACTTTTTATTTTCTGCGTGTTGTCAAGATTTAACTTCAACCCTTGCCTCCAAACCTGATTTTGTACTTTCAAATGGCACCTAAATCTTGGCAATGGAATGCCTGTGCCCTTTATAGTCCAGCTGGGATCACCAACACATGCTCTCGACATAAAAACCACATAAATCAATGCTGTGCAGTGCTTTTTTTTTTCCTTTCTTGACAGGCTTTCCAACCATGATAATGATAGAACATGAATTCCATTATTGTTAATGGAAGGAGTTACATTTAACTGTTGTCAGTTTTAGCTCTGCCATGAGTCAATGCCTTCCTAAACATGCTGCTTTATTCTAAGAAGAAACTGCTACATAATCAAATCAGCCCTTGGAAACACAGATGTAAGCACAGCACAAAACCATCATAACTAAATTACCATTTTAGGTGTGTGTTTGCTGTCTTCTTCAGACATTCTGTTCTTTCCTACAGAATAATTTCTTTAGCATGGGGAAAATCTGTCTGGGAACAGAAATTTCAAGTATAAACAGAGACTAATCATGAGAGGATTTCCTGAAAAATTCGTAGCAAAACTTTTCTTCTTCCCAGGCAATCCCTAAATTTCTTCAAGGAACCTTTTTCAGGGAATTTAGAAACACAGTCAGAATCATAAAGAACACCACACAAGCAAGTGTACTTTCCTATGTTGACTCATCCTGGCCTTGCAAACAACTCTTATTGGCAGCAAAGTTTTCTCATTCTCCTTCCACAGCACAGAGCTGCTCCCAGAGCATTCCCAGGGGCCTTAAGTAAAAACTGTGTCCAAGACATGGGGAACATCAGTGCAGCTCAGGAAATCACAGCAGCGCTTCCCTGCCAGTGGTGGCTTCCAGACAACCAACAGAAAACCCAGAAGTGGAGGATTAAATTCTCTATGGCACCATTTCTTTCAGCTGCCTGGCAGAGTCAGTATATTCCTCATTTTCATTAAGGAATATCAAAAGAAAAACTTTGCCTGCATTTTTATGTAACACATATAATAGGGGCATTTTATAAAATATTGTGAGGTATATTGTCACCATCGTATTTTCTGATAAATCCCCTTGCCCAGAATTCTTCTCCTGGGAAGCTGAGAGGCCTCAGAGAAAAGGAAAACAATTCTTATCTCATTTGCTCCTCCTGTGTTGTGCTCATGTGGAATACGTTTGGAGATTGTTTACCCACAGGTGATTGTTCCATTGCATTCTGCTGGGAGTTGTTTTCACTCTTTGGCCAATCAGGGCCAAGCTGTGTTGGACTCTGGAAAGAGTCAGGAGTTTTCATTATCATCTTTTTAGCATTCTGTCTGTATCCTTTCTGCATTCTTTAGTATAGTATAGTAGAGCATTCTTTAATATAATATAGTATCTTAAAATAATAAATTAGCCTTCTGAGAACATGGAGTCAGATTCATCATTCCCCCCTTCATCTGGGAACTCCACAAATACAAGAAATTATCGATTACATTTTTAGAGCATAGCGCTCAGGGCTGGGCAGGGTGATTTTTTAGGTGACAGATGTTCCCTGACACCCACAGATTGCTGCCTGCTCTCCTTTTCCTTGAAGCCACCAAGCAGCAGCAGTGGGATGCGAGTGGCAGCTGGGAAATCCCAGCTCAGGGCAAGGCCAGTCCCAGCAGGGCAGATGGCCAGGACAGCACAGCCTGCTGGAATCAACCCCAGAGACAGAGGCTGCACAAACACCACGAATACTGAGTGTCCTCCTCACCCAGTATTTCCCCTTCCTAAATTGATTTCATAACATAATACATCTTCAGAACTCTTTCCTATCCCTCTTTGCTCCATTTTTTCCAGGGGTTTGCCCGCAACAGCTTTTTTTTTGTCAGCTGTTGCACACATAGCAGCACTTTCATTAAATTGTCCATTAAAAACCTCATTTTGTAGGATTTCTCCACAAAGGTATCTAAATATCTAACTTCTCTCAATGTTAATGGGATTGAGGCACTACAATAAAATCATGGATCTCAGCTGTAATTTTAATATATATAAATGAAAACTTGGATTTTTTTTTTTACCCTAAGACGATATATAATTTAGAAGTCATTTAGAGTTTGGGAGTTTCTAATGGACATAAATTCACGAAGTCCACAGAAAATTTAACATATCTTCAGTGAGCCTTGTAAAGAATTTTTGAAGTTTCCATCTAAAATACCCTTTTCTACTTTGTTTTTAATACTATGTTCAAAAGCAATTGATTTAATGTGTGGATATAGCTTTGCCTGAATATGCATTAATAAAATGTAACAATTCTTATTCAAGAAACCAGACATAAAGAAGTTGGTAATTTGTATCATCCCTTTATTGGCCTTCCCATTCAAATATGTGGCATTCTTTACTTATTCCCCTGTCTAGTCTGTGTGGGTTTTTTGCAACACATATAAATAATAAATATAAAAATATTTAGGGACACATGAGGTCTGGACTATGCTACCATCTACACATTAGCATTGGGCATTGAAAAATGGTCAACGCTTGATCTCTACCTTGTAGTCTTCATGGAGAGAGGAACAAATTGCAGTTCTTGGGTTGCCACCCACAGCAGCTTCCCTGTGGGTGATGTTCTCAGAACTCCTCAGCTGCCACCTCGTGCCACTGTGCATTCCCCACCCAGCATGGGCAGTCTGAGTGCACTGGGAGCCTCCATCCCTCTGTAGTTTGGGCTGGAAATTCCTAATCTGGCCCTGGAAGTCTGGTTTTACCAATCTTCCCAAAGAATTCTGTTGGCTGTGGCAGAGTTCCCTGACCCAAGAGTCCCCCACAGCCTCAGAGCCCTCCCTGGGCTCTGGTGGAAAAGCTTTCCCTCCTGTCCCCACTGTACTGTGGCTTGTTAGCCAAGACTCCTCTCCCAGATTGCCTTTTTGGAAAGAGATTGCATTGCCTAGAAAAGGCACACTTAGCTTGTTCTGCCCTGTGAAATGTATTTTCTAGGCAGGCATTTGAAGGCAGCTTGGAGAGGTGTCACCCCTGCTGAAGCTCCTGCATCCCACCATCCCACATGCTGAGCCTGTGACTGACCCTGAGCAACAGGGAACAACAGGGGGACAAGGAGGGGTGGCAGAAACCCCTGCACCAGAGGGGCAGAGCCAGGAGAATGCAGAATCCCTGTCCTTCCTGCTGAAAGGCGCAGGGGGAACCTCTGCTGACATCCATGGAGAACCAAAGCAGTCAGAAGCAGCTTTAGGAATGATGGCAGGAATGCACCAGCCCCAGCATCTCCTTAGTGCTGAGGTTTCATGCTTCCCTCTGCAAATACCACAGCAAAAAGTGTTCAAAATATAATGCCCACCCAGATCCCTCAAGAGCAGACCAAAGTTCAGCCCTGAAGAGTTTCACATGCACTGTCCTGGAATAATTCTCCTTCACAGAGCATCTGTAGATTGATCTGGCCTACAAAAACCCTGTGCTGGTGCCTTGAACAAATAATGAGGTTTTCCCTGGTATCACAGCCCCTGAGCACTGCAAGGTTTTCCTCCTCCTTCCCTCCCCAGCTCTCCTGAGGTCCCCTTCTCTGGAGAGCAGGGCATTAGTATTCACCAACTGTGTCTTTGCAAAGGTTTAATCTCCTAGCAATTACCAACAGCAGAGTTTCATTATAGGTACAGCCTGATAAATATTGCAGAGGTCTCCCAGCTGTTTGTGGCTCAGTTTTAATCCAGGCACACCTGATGGGAGTGGGGACACCCTGGTCCCCCTGCCTGTGTCCCTGCAAGGGCAGCTCCAGAGGCAGCACCATGGACAGAGGGACAGACAGACTGCTGGAAAATGCTCCAAACAACGGCTTATAAAGGGGGGCAGGTCTCAAGGGAGGACACAATGTTCAGCTAACCAGGAGAACTGGGGGTGGAACACAAGGCAGGGAATACAAGGGAGGAAAACTGCTTGGGACAGGAGGGGTTAACAAGGGAGGGATGTGGGGGGAAGGGGTTTGAAACTTGGTAGGGAAGCAGCTAAGTAACAAACAGATAAACCAACACCTGGCTCAATTAAATAACAAAGGCAGGTCTGTGTCACTCTAAAACAGAGGGAGAAAAAACCCAAAAGGACCACCAAAACACAAATCAAACAATAAACGTGCCAAATAAAAAACACAACACAACACTCTGGGTCTGCTGCCACGGGCGCAGAGACACCAGTGGCATCCTGGCACCTGCCAGAGCTTCTGATCAACCTGAGGGTGCATCAGTACAGGTTATAATCCTAAATTCCCACTGATTTTAAATGGAAGCCTGTCACCCTGTTTTTTTAAGATTTTCTAAGCCTCCTGATGTTTACATTCTTGTAACAAACTTTCTCACATACTTTATGTAAATAACTCATTGTTTTGCATTCTTTTATGAAGGAGGAGAAATTTGATGGACTGCTGGTTTGTCCAGTGTCATTGGAGAGGTGGCACTGTCACCCTCCAATCCACTGTCACTTTCAGAAATCTATAAATGTTGGAGTCAGAAAAGAAACTTGGCTTTTTTTTACCTTGGAGAGCTGTGTGTCCACATCATTTTATTTTGTGTCCTATAGCAACATCAGCCCTACTCAAGTACTGAAAGAACTAAAACCATGTGCAATCTGGATAGAAACCAGACTGCACATTGTGTCTGCACTAGCTGTGGATGCTACAGGCTCTAGGAGCAACATCAGGCTCTAATCCCCATCCTCGTGGGGGAAAACTGCTGAAGACCAGTGCTGGAAATGCAAGAGAGAGGAGCCAGATCAGAACTTCACAGAAATGCACTGCTGCCTCCCACCTGTGAGAAGATCTGATGCCAAGTGGGTCACACCCCAGGACACACTGCAGTATTTACAGTCAGGTTTAATTATCCATTTCAGAATCAGGCTTGTTTCAGCAGGTGCTTTAAATCTGGGGGTGTCTAAGTCATAATTTGCTCCATCTCAAACTTTTACCGCCACGTAAAATTACAATAAAAAGGCACAGGTCCTCCTTGCAGCTGCTGTAAAACGTGTGACACTACAAGAGAAATCCTTGCCAACACAAACTGTTTTTCCAGGGCCTGAAGAGGACAATTGAGCTCTTACATGCATATTCTGAAACAAGAGCAGGCAGCACACCCCTGAGATGTTTCTGAGCATGCCACCTCTAGCAATCCCTGTGCAAACAAGGATTTTCTGTGCTGGGCACCAGGGCTCCTCCCTGCTGGGTGACCTAACAGCAAAGACAGCAATTTCCCCTGCAATGAGAGCAAAAAAATGACATTCCTCTGCGCTTTGTTTGAATTCACTGCTGCTGGTGACCAGGAGTAACATTCAGCATGACAAATAATTTAATGAACTACTAATTCAGAGTTGACCTTCACTGAAAGTACTGTTTAATTACCCAGTGCTTCTGAAGTCAGGCAGAAGAATGTTAAACCATTTCTGAACAGGTGCAGGAGGCACACGTTAATTTTAATAGCAAAGGTCATTACACAGGTATTTCTGCACTTTTTCCTGGCATCTCTCCTGTCAGAGGATTACTTGGGTATGTTTAGGAAGACAAGGAAGAAAAAAAATATTTCATGTTCTTTCAGCTTAGCAAAGTCTTGTCTCCTATCTCCTTTTTCCCTTTTTATTTTTAAAGAGTAAGTCTAAATCCAATGATGAAAGAGGAAAAATACGTTATCTTGCAAACTGAAGTGGTAAGATTAGATTGGTGCCTACATAGCTGAGAAATACTTGCAGTATGTGTTTTTATACTAATGTGTTAAAAACTTCAAAGCAGAATGAAGACATATTTTCATATAAACCTATAAAAAGCCCCTTAACAAAACCACTCCACTCATTGAGGAGGAAAAAGAACTCAGCAAATTAACCCATGTTTGACAATCAGCATTGTGAAAATTCTTTGTCTGAAAGCAAGATCAATTTCTCCTTTAATCTGTGGACATGAGACATGAACCAATAACTTTGCAGAGAAATAAAGATTTCTTGGCCTGTCTAGCTTTATCTTATCAGACTCCAGAAGTGGGCTTCATGTTAGAGACTACTTTTTTTTTTTTAAATCTTATTGCCTGAGGAAGTGTGAAAACAGCCCTGAGAAAAAGTCAGCTCTAACACTATCGAGCTTATTCTCTCCCTCTCTTATTGTTTCATCCTTCAGGCTTTGATGCCTTTCTCACAAGGACTATTAAAAGTTTCCAACCCCAGTGAGAACATGAAGAATGTACCAGAAACAACTCCTTACACCACCATATTTTGCTAAGGTACCAAATGACATCTTTTCCTTCAAATGCCACTTCATTTGTACAGAAGGCAGGCAATGGGAGGTGGGGATCACATTTTGCAGATTAATAAATGTGCTGCAACTGCAAAATTCATTTTCTGGTTTAAAAATGTAGTAGGGGATTTATTCTCAAGGCCAGTGAGGTTGGTAGTTGTAGTAGATGTAGGGGGGGCCTGTTAGGGTGTGGTGGAGCTGGTTTTGAAAATTTTGGTTTTTTAAGGTTTTTTAAAACCAGAAATTTGCTAGGAAGCGCCAACACTTTATGGAGCATCCCTAAAGAACAGACTGAGCACTCCTATAATCACTGCTCCAAGAATAAAAGAAATCAAAGGGATTTTCCCTCTTCTTCTGTCCAAAATAACACACACCAACTTTTATTTCCTACAGCCTGCATTCAGAGCAGTAGTTCTCCAGGGAATGTTAAAATGGCTCATCTGCCCCTTAGCTTTACACACTGGAGTCTGGTTCCACAAGCCAACATCCCATCCTCAGTGACACAACAGTGTTTTGTCGCAGACACCTTTTATGGAAAATCCTTTCCTTAGGATTTTTCTTCCTGAAAAGCTGAGAGGCCTCAGGAACAAAATGTAAACAATGGTTATCTGCTGCTGTGGAATGCAACAGGTGGATCTGTGATTGACCCGTGTTGGCTGTTTCTAATTAATGGCCAATCACAGTCAGCTGGCTCGGACAGAGAGCCTGAGCCACAAGCCTTTGTTACCATTCCTTCCTATTCTATTCTTAGCTAGCCTTCTGATGAAATCCTTTCTCCTATTCTTTTAGTATACTTTTAATGTGTATATATGATAAAATAGTAAATCAAGCCTTCTGAAACATGGAGTCAGATCCTCGTCTCTTCCCTCATCCTTGGACCCCTGTGAACACAGTCACAGTGTTTCATTAAAAGTGCTATTTTTTTACACAAGGAAAAAAAAACATCACTAAAAAGCAGTAAAGGGTATCAGAATGATCCTAGAGGATATCAACTAGATAAGGTGTGTTAAACTTGTTGAAAATCACTTTGTATTATTTAACTGGCTGTCTCTGCCACACTGAGCAAATCCAGCTAGATGCCAGGCTGGAGGGGAATTTCATGCCTTGTTGTCACAGGAAGGCTTCTGGCACCAGGACAAACTCTGATGCCAGAGAAACCACTTGTCTCATGAAGTGCCTCAAAGAAAGCTTTCCCTGCTGGCCTGCCCATGAGAATCCTTCTGGCACTCTGCTTTTGAAACCTTGCCTGTCGTGCTCTGGCTGCTGCAAATAGATTGTTGATTTTTAAAAGCAAACTTAAGTTGATATCAGCATTGCCAATCAATTTCCTAGTCCCTGACTGGCTGTGTAAAATCGAGATTTCAAGGTAATTTTTTATTTTTTTTTTAACCAGAGAAGGCCTCTGAGTGGGAAGGAGGCTGCAGCAGCTCTTAGCTGACTTCTCTAATGTGAAACTCCAAGGCAGTGTCTGGGATAGAGAGAATTACCCAGGCAGAAGGGCTGCCCCTTCCAGTGCTCTCCTCTCCTCCTAAATGTTGGTCCCACAGTTGCCCAGTTCACCACACCACATTTGTTTGGTCTTTTTTGCAAACAAAACTAACTCTACAAAACCCAGTTCATTTCCCATCAGAGAAGCTGCCTGATCCAATCAACAGTAAAAAACAAAATTATTTTTATATTCATGCCTACTCCAGGATTTTATGACCAAAAGTATTATTTAGGCTCCAGTAGAAGATACTGGGAGATTCTGGGTACTTTAGATCCAGGCTCCAGAGTGAAGAATGTTTTTTGTTGAAGCTGTGATATTATTGGTCTGAAACAACCAATGGCTCAATAACTTCAAAGATCTGTTTGAGGGGTTTTTTTCGGTGTGCAGCCATTCAGCTATTAGAAAGGACAACATTTTGATTCAAGTCATCCTTAGGTCATGGCAATTAATAAACACATTCTGTTCCACAATACTAAAATTGCCAAAAAATCCTCATATTTCAATCAATCAGATGACTATAAACCATGTTTTTACTGAAACAAACATTAGATAATGGGAAAAATAATTGACCACACTCTTTCCTAAGCAGGCCCAGATTATTAGTGGTTATGTTAAATATAGAAATTCACATCCAAGCCATTAATGCATGCTTAAAATGCATCAATAATTCAGCAATTCTGAAGTTCAACCTGGGAAATCACTTTTTACAGATAATATATAGCACAGAACTGTTGGACCATAAGCCATCAAGTGTGAAAAAGATGGAAATATGGCCAACCCTGCCTTCTGTGCACATCAGCATAACTCAGCACCTTCCAGAGCTGGCACTGCCCAGCCAGTTCTGAGAGGTTCCTGCAGCAGAGCAGCCTCTGTTTGCAATTCCTGCCCTCCCAAATGGGGGTGATACTGCAGGAACTGTGGGATCAGGATGGAAATGCTACCCCTGGCACACAACCCCAGCCAGAGCTGGGATGGAGGAGCAGGCAGTGTTTTGTGACACTGCAATTATATTGCAAACTGAAATGGTGAGATTAGATTGGTGCCTACATGGCTAAGAAATACTTGCAGTATGTGTTTTTACACTAATGTGTAAAAAAACTTCAAAGCAGAATGAAGACATATTTTCATATAAACCTGTAAAAAGCCCCAGAACAAAACCTGTGTTTCTGTACTGCAGAAATCATGGGATCAGCAGGATGGAAATGCTACCCCTGGCATACAGCAGCCAGAGCTGGGATGGAGGAGCAGGCAGTGTTTTGTGACACTGCAATTTGCACTGAGAGAGAAGGAAAAGCACTCTGTGTGTCTCACACGTAGAGGCACTAATAGCTCACTCCCACCATGGGGCCTGGGCTCCTATAGTTTTATCATTAAAGATTTTGGTCAGTCAGCTGTGGTGGTAATTATCACATAAATTAACTGAGAGACAGGAAAACCAGAACCTAAGACAAAAAAGAAAAAAATCTCATCTCCAGCAACAAAGTACAGGACTTCATTTTCCAGTGATATTTTCAAACCTAACACCAATGATGACCCAAGTTTTTTTTCTGGAATATTGCTTAGGTAACAGAAAGAAAGTCTATTAGTGAGTGCATTTACCCCCTGGTATCCAGCTTTTATCTGCTGACCTGTCAGAGTAAAACAATTTTGAAGATGTATTTTCAGATACAGGTGATTAGCACAGCAAGGAAAGCAGCAGAGTGAAAATTCTTTTTTGGAGAAGTGTTACTGCCAAGGAGTGTAGGTAGAAAGAAGGAAAAGCAAAGAACAAATCAGTTCGGGTACACTGGGCTACAGTGATCACATTGTTTTGGGTTGTGGGGATTTTTTGTTTGAGGTTGGTTGGGTTTTTTTTAGATAAGGTTATTCTGTTTTAAAATACTCCATGCCCTGCTCAGCTGTGCATGGGAATGTTATCTTTTCAATGCATTCAGCTGACAATGCAAATTTCTAAGAGAATCCCAAACCTTGTCTTTAGACAAGTGTTTAAATAAGGGCACCTTGAGATTTCACTGCTCCATTCCATCATTCCAATACAAGTTCAAATTTTATTTCTGCTGTCCTTGACAGAGTAGGGCTAATTTTTTTTTTTTTTTTTTTTTTTTTTTTTTTTTAAGATATCCAACAGAGAAAGCCTCTCCCTGGCACTAAATGATGTTTGCCATGCATTTGTTGTCTGGTTTAGGATATTTTCTGTTCATTTAAATTCCAAGTTCATCCTTCACACAAGGAAAAGACAAAATTCCCTAACTGTTGTGGCACAGATGTTATCTCCATGTATCAACATGAAGGAGCCTGAAATGCTTGGAGATCACACTGGGCAGTGGCTGATACAACTGAAAGGGCATGACTCTCAGCTAATTTAATTATGTCAATCACTACTCCCTGTTAAGTAATATTCTCTCCTCTCCTTTTCTCTTCCTGCATCTCTGCTGAAGTGTTTAATGATGCTGCAGGAAGAGGCCTGAAGGAGTTCCACGAGCCTCTAACACTGGCACTGTTGCATAATTAACCCTGAGGCTGCTGAGGATGGACAGGAGCCCTGGACACCAAGCAGGGACACCCAGAGCTGCCCAGGACAGTGCCCAGCCAGCTTTGGCACAGCCCCAGGAGCCCGGAACGTGCCCAGGCAGCCATCCCTCACTGCTCAGCCAAACTCAGAGTGGGCAATGCCTCCTGAGCAGGGGGAGCCCCCAGTGCCAGCTGTGCCCCTCGTGCCCTGCTCTGTCACCGGGCACTGCTGAAAGGCCCTGGCACCCCGGCCCCAGGGACTCAGGCACACTGAGCAGGATCCCCCGAGCCTCTCAGGCTGAGTAGAGCCACACAGAGCTCCCCTGTTCCGGGGAGGCCAGAGTGGCCCCAAAACTCCAGCGTGGCCTCCCCAGAGCCAAGCAGGCAGCAGGGCCCACTCCATGTGCCAGCAGGCCAGCACCGCTCAGCTTCTTTGCCATGAGGGCACCCTGCTGGCTCTTTTCACATGTTAATAGACAGGCTTTCTTTTCCTTTTTCAGTAATATCACTTGTAGGAGCGTTGGGGACGAAAGATCTCTGAGGGCAAGGCTTGGAACTTGTGGGTTATTGCAAAGGGCCTGGGGGCAGGGCCCTGCTGGGAGCAGCCACAGCTTGGAGCAGTAAAGAGAGAAGAGAGGGGGAGAGGGTAAGGGGACAATACCATAAATCTTCTGTGTTGAATACTCCAATTCTCACCCATCTACTGCCATTTACAAACCCTATAGCATTTACATACAGCCTGTAAGAATCATTACATTACCACACTGTGTTACATTTTAAACCCTAAAAACTCCTCTTTGGGCCCCTTCTGCCAAGCTGGCAGGGTCTGCTCTGACCCTTGGAGCTGTCTGCAAGCAGAGGGTGTTGTTCCATCAAAAGGGGATCACCTTCAGCCGGCCACACCATTGTTTTCCAGTTGTTCAATAACTAAAGTATCTCAAAGCTTGCTTTCATTTCAATCTCGCTTATAGTTTCCATATTCGCAAAATCTTTTGCCAGACAATCATATTTATAAGGCTTTCCTGTTTCATCTCCCCCAACAATTACTGTTATTTTTCACTACATTTGTGGTCCCTCCTTAAGTACACCATCCTCAGCTGTATTTTTTTATTAGTTTTACATAAGACACCGTCCCACACAGTGAGGACGAGGAGGCCCTGTGGCTGCCCCTGGATCCCTGGCAGTGTCCAAGGCCAGGTTGGGCAGGGCTTGGAGCAGCCTGGGACAGTGGGAGGTGGCTCTGCCCATGGCAGGGGTGGAAGCTCTTATAGGCTCTTCTGTAGCCATGACATTTTCTGAAAAATCCTTTCCTTAGGATATTTCCCCCTGAGAAGCTGAGAGGCCTCAGAAACAAAATGTAAACAATGGTTATCTGCTGCTGTGGAATGCAACAGGTGGGTCTGGGATTGGTCTCACATGGTTGTTTTTAATTAATGGCCAATCACAGTCAGCTGGCTCTGACTGTCTCAGTCAGCCACAAGCCTTTGTTACCATTCCTTTTCTATTCTTAGCTAGCCTTCTGATGAAATCCTTTCTTCTATTCTTTTAGTATAGTTTTAATGTAATATATATCATAAAATAATAAAGTAAGCCTTCTGAAACATGGAGTCAACATTCTCATCTCTTCCCTCCTCCTGGGAGCCCTGCGAACACCACCACAGTCTCTTCCAACCCAAACACTTCTGTGATTCTATAATTTTTATAAATTATGATTCTAGTAACACAACCAAAGTCTACATTCAAAGCCTCTCCTTCCTTACAAACCCCTGTGAGTGAGGCTCCCTCAGCACCCTCCCTGGGGCACTGGACAGGCACAGAGGAAGATCTGTAACTGCAGGGTCTGGGATCTGTGGTGGGGCCTCTCTTCTGGTTCTACATTCAAGCCTCCATACTGCTGCAGAGTCAGAGGCCTTTAAGGGTTAATAAACAACAAAACATAGGTTTGGAGGTTACAGAATGAAAATAATTTGTCACTGTCCCCATATCATCACAGAATGATGATAATTGGAGATGTCATATTACAGAATCCTACATAGCAAGAAGAAAACTGACTAATTGTTAATTCTGCTGTTCCTCTTCCAGGCAAAGGAATTCTTAAATATCTTCCAAATGACAAACACAACACATTTTTCTTTTTGGTTTTGCTTGCTTCATGCCCACAGCACCACAGTGATATTCCCTGACAAAAACACTGGATGAGCCAAGGAGACTGGATGGCATGTGAAATAAACTTGTGGCATTTGGGAAAACTTGGCAGGCAAAGAAAACCCCACACAAAACCCCACACAGAAATCAGACTTCCAAAATTTTTAAAAGCAGCAGCAGCCAAAGAGCTGAGATTGGCAAATTAATCCAAGTTTGAATCTAACTTCCCATTAGCAATTATCAGTTTTTCTAAGGTTGCTTTCTGTCCTGTCAGTCTCCAGTCCAGACTGGGAGCTGGGAGAAGGCAGTGGGAGATATTTTTCTCTTCTACACACAGCAGCAAGGGCTTCTGAATAACATGCAGATGTTACAGTGCTTGTTTCACAGGCTGCTGCAATGATTACATGTCATTAACCGAACAAAGAAAAATCTGAAATTAAAAAAAAACAAGGAAAAGCCTGGAAAGGAAAAATCTGTCTCCAGACACTTTTCAGTTATCACAAGCTTAGCCCACTGCCTTTGCAGTTGGATTTGTTGCAGGCTCCCTCCACATGAATAACATCCCTAACAGAACCTGGCACACCAGGACCAAGGATAAGAAAATTATACCAAGAAAATGATACCAAGAAAATACTGAAAACCCCAGAGAAAATCAGTGTCTCCCTGTCTGGATGAAGGCTCTTTCTGGAATGTGTTTGTTGACATCTCACACCCTCCATGCAAGGGAAGTGTGAGTGACTCCCAAAAGACTGAATCTTCAAACTGTAGGTCTGCAAGAATAAGCCCCCCAAGAACCAGGTTTTACTGAGGACCTGCATAAATCTTCATGTGGTGCCTATTTATGGCCTACTGGCTCATTACGACTCCAAAAAAAATATTTTTTGTACTAAAGGACACAGGAATCACTTTAAATATGAAAATGTATTTTAAAGGCTCATTGTGTGCAGGGCATTTGCACACTGAGAATCTCGAGTAGCACTTTAGAGAGAGTTCTCAGACAGCTGATGTACTTTACCCTGGAGTACTTCCACCATTGGTTTGATATATTTGTTTATGCATTTTATAAAAACTCTTAGTTCAATAAATGCTGCAAGATCAAATAGCATGCTTTTGAATTATGCAAAATCCTATTATACATATTGTAAATAAACTCCATGAAACATTCATCAACTTCAGAATGGTTTCATAAGGACTCTGTGCAGTGCTTTCTCTTTTGTATATTTTCAGCATTACAATTTTGTTGTAGGTTAAACTTTTCCAGAAAGGAAACTACTTTAGTATCAAGACACATGCAACTCTCTCAACTGAAATACCATTTAATTTACCTTATATGCCAAAGCATGAGCAATGCAAAGCCACTGAAATGAGAAATGAAGTACAAATCACCATGTCTATCTCAGTATGTTTAACACCACTGAATTGTTAACACTAGACCTGAGAAAATCCTGATATTATTGGCAGTTTAATTCTTCTCTGATGTCACTACAACAGAAACTCTCTCCTGGCTCAACAACTGATCCTTTGCCCTCATTAAAAGCAAACAAAAACTGTAGTCTGTGAGCACCTGTTTGCAGCCAAAGGTGGAGAGCACAGTGCTTTTCTGCTTGGAACACTTTGCATAGGAAAATGTCTGATAGGACTTTGCAAGTGAATTTCAGAAAGAGCAGAAAATTCAGCTAAAAAAATCCTTAGGTAATAAGCTATTGGTTTCTCTGGGTATGGATTGAAGCTACTTAAGATGGTATTTCATGTTTGGACTCAAGTGTTTATTATTTCTTATCAGTAAAACAGTCTCACAACTGTGACTTTGGCAGCTTTTCATTAGAAGGCACAAAATGGCCAACAATCTCCTGTAAAAAGGTCTTTTAAGACTAAACTATCTAATTGAGAACTGACACCTGGATTATTTTCCCTTCTAACCTAATAATTGATCTTTCAAGGCTTGTAGTGAGGACTTTTTTTTGTCTCATTGCAGAATGCTACCTAAACTCATGAAGAAGAAGAAAGAAGAAGCATGGAGGGCACACCCTGTGCCCTCCATCTTGCTTCTATCTACAACATATTAAAAATCCTAAAACTTAAATTTCTCACTTAGTGATTCACCTGCACTACTCTCCATAATCTATTTCACACTGTTGTGGATTCTGGTCTATTCTGGAGTTAAGGAAACTTTCTCCATGAATGAGGGTCAAAGCCAGAGCTCCCCTGAGGGTCAGGACACCCCAGAGCAGACAGAGAAATATTCCCAGTGCCCTGAGTTTCCACAATAACCCAACAAAAAGCATGAGAAAGTAAATGTACTCACACCACATAAATCTAATAGAAGATAAATATAATAGAGGATGAATTCTAATAAATATATGAATTCTAACAAATATAAAAGAGGATGAATTCTGATGGGTGGTAAACACCGGAGATTCTGAACTGGAAAATAACATGAGTAATGCCACTGAGGAGAAACCTTCAGTCAAACTGCAGGAAGCTTTGTTTCTGTTTGGCTTCCAGGGCAGTTTTTTTGTCTCTTTTTGAACACTCAGAGCAAAGGATTCCCCTTTGCCCCTCGCTCAGAGGATCTTCCAATCTGCAATCACTTAAAATAGAACCAGGATGACATTGCATAAAATCTTGCAGATATCACCAGTCCCAGAATCCATAATGAAATAGAAAAGGGGATTTATTAGCAAACTGTGAAGTCACAGACACGAAAAGAAAATTTAATTCTAAACTTCCTCTTCTGTTATACAGTACAGGCTTCCTGCAATCAGAATGAACTCTTTTCACTAGTTTTACACTGATATTGAGGAAAAACCTCAACAATAACCCAAAACAACACACAAAACAACTGTTTTTTCCTTATTTTAAGAGCTAATTAAGGAAAAATTATGCATTAAGACAGATTCCTGCACACAAATATGAGGAGATGCCTGTAACCCTTATTTTCTTCTGGCAGACAGACTTAATTACAAACACATCTAACCTCAGAAAAAATGTTTTAAATATAACTTCTACATTATTATATTTTCTATATTTATGCAAGTATTTTGGCTATAAAAAGGAAATTATTTTAATTAAGGCATTAATGAGAAAACTTGACATTCAAATTAGCTGCTATTCAACTACAGTTGACAAGTATTTTTCAGGAAATTAATTTCGTTTCCTTCTCTCTCTTTTTTTTTCTTCCCCCACTAACTCATAACAGGAAGAGTTATTTTACCTTGTGGGCACTGATTTTCCACTGAAGGGCAGCAGAGCAGCCCAACCCCAGTGAGCTGGTGCTGCTGAGCCCAGCCAGCCCATCTGGGGGGAATTTCAGCACTCACAGATGCACCAAGAGCCACTGGCAGAGCTCATCTAGCACAGGCTCAGAGTTCACTTCAGACAGATGTTCTTGCAAAGCAGGAGAGGTAAAATTAAAAAAAAAAACAAAAAAAAACAAAAAAACAACTAAAATCCAATTAAAATATCACCTCTATCTATTTATCCATCCATCCAACATCACCTCTGTCTTTCTATCTATCTAATAGATAGATATTCCTTATCTATCTATCCATCCAATATCACCTCTGTCTATATATCTATCCATCCCTCCATCCATCCATCCAGCCCTCAACCCCTCCATCCCACCATCCACATCCATCCATCCATCTATCCCTGTCCATCCATCCATCCCTACCTTTCTCCACTCATCCATCCATCCCCCATCCATCTGTGTGTCCATCCATCCATCCATCCATCCATCCATCCATCCATCCATCCATCCATCCATCCCTCATCCATCTGTGTGTCCATCCATCCATCCATCCATCCATCCATCCATCCATCCATCCATCCATCCATCCATCCATCCATCCATCCATCCCTCCATCCGTGTGTCCATCCATCCATCCATCCTCCCATGTATCCATCCATCCATCCATCCCCCATCCATCTGTGTGTCCATCCATCCATCCATCCATCCCTCATCCATCCATATCCATCCCTCCATCCACCCACCCCTCCATCCCAAGGAGCAGCACTTTGCCCTCCCTGGCACACTGAAATGTGAGAACTGTCATCCTGAGTGTTTTTCTGCAATAATTCCTCACATTTCTCCCCTTTCCCTCCCTGCTCCCGTGAGTCACTCCCTCGCTATCCCACCTCACTTATTTATTTGGTTAGTTGCTTGCTAACTGCAGCTGATTTGCACTTAAAATAGTCATTATCTTCCAGCATATCTAAATAATTAGGCTAATGACAGCAGGTTTATTTCTGTTGATTCAATAATGCATCACAGATAATATCACCATCCCAAGTCTGCTCATTTAGGAGTCATTAATAAGGCCTTCCACCAAATGGCAGAGTTGGCTGCATTCAAATAGAATAATGAGGATGCAGTTAGCTTTGTTTCATTTGCTCCTGAATTCTTATGTAAATGGGTTTTTCTCCAGTGTTTCTTCATTGTATAAACACTCAAATTTACTCTAAAAGTTAATGAAAAACTGCCTTCTCTGTGTTCAGCTGAAGTTAGGAATGCTGGAAAATAGCAGCAAATAAACACTGTGGCCTGTACCATACTCTTCTATTAATGATATTTATTATTGATCATATTATTATAATAATTATAGCCACAAAACAGTGTCAGCCCACTCCAGGTCACAACTGCTCTGGGCAGAAGACACAAAAGGCTGATTAAGGCTGGAGATTAAAAAGAAAAATCCCATCCCCACACAGACACCAAACTGACCACTCCTGGATCTTTGGCAGAGAAAAAAACTTAAATTGTAAGATCATTAAAAACCCACATTCGAATAACTGGAAGGGTTGTCTGACTATAAGGTATATTTATGGTTTTTCCAGTCTTAGACTTATAACTGAAATCATGAAACTATCCTCAGAGGCTGCAGGAACACAGAATGGGATCTACAAAACATCCCAGGTGTGCTCCTGGGGGCACTGCCAGCAAAGGAACACACTTGGTTTGAAAGCATTTCCCTTCCCACCAGCACTGCCTGGGAAAGCAGCTGGCTTGCAGCATCATTGCTATTGCTCACTATAAGATATGGAGTTTCTTCTACCATTAATAATAAAAAAAGGGAGGATTGGGTAGCTAAGTATCAAAGGTGAGCAAAACTGCATCCCACATTACAGGACCCTGAGATGAGGTTTACCTGAAAGCCAAGGCACTGATTTTCTCCCTAAACAGATCAATAAAACATTTTGGAATCTAAAATTATATGATCGGAATCAGTTCAATAGAAAATAGCTTTCAAGAAAACTACTGTCATTTTAAAAGATTTAAATAGTATTCTTTCATCGTAATTCAACAAATACATTTTTAAAGCCAGTGAATAATATAAAGGCTGATTTCTGTCTTTAAATTTCTGATTATGTATTTCTAGATACACAATTTCTGTACACAAAAAAAACCCATAACCAAGCGCCACACACCAGATCCATAAATACATTTCTAATGCCACACATCAGAGGAGCTGGTTTAACTGGATTGTGTCAGCTAAATCCCCTGTCCAACAACAATCACCTTTAGATGTTCATGAAAGAATACAAGCACCAGTGTTCCCACAGTCATCTGCCAGGAGGGATATCCTGCATTTTGTTGTGTAAGAAATACCATACATTAAGTTAGACAATTATTCTTGCATTTATTTTTTGCATCTGCACAGTGGAAAAGCTGTTGAATAGCACAAAAAGAGCCGTGCTTTTCATCAGTCATTGACTCCATAATCCCTGCCTTATGAGTCCTATCACTAGAACATCAATATTCAAATCAATATCAACAATAATTCCAATCCATCCTTTCTCCATTTCACTCCCCTGTCCCTCCTTTCCCAAGGGAAAGGCTGTACCATGCATTCCCTGTCTGCCCTGCACAGCAGCTCCTCCTCCCCTCTGATCATTCCTTCCACCTCCCCTGGGCCACACCTCTGTGGGACTCAGGGAAACCAAAATTTGGGTGCAGCAGCACATGTGAGACCAGCTCCAGCAGAAACAGGGCTGTATTTTCTGTGTTCAGTGCCCTCTCTCCAAGTTGCTAAATATTCAATTTGCTTTTCCTGACAGCTGTCAAGCATGGAACTAATGCTGCTGAGAACTCCATCTGATGTTTCCAAAAAAACCCTTCTGAGCAATAATAGTCATGCACGCCCTCATCAAGGAAAGATTTCCATCTATTATCAAATTCTCCAAGTGAATGTTATTCTGACATTTAATCCTTCAGCTTTCTGCACTTTCCCTGTCAGTTGTAGTTCTGCCTGCTCAGAACAATTCTGTCTCAACAGAAATATTATTTTGTCCCTTTTACAAACTGTGGATTCCCATGCACTTCCCTCTATCAAGCCCCCTCACTGTAAAAAAGATTTTTTAAATCAAAAATCAATTAAAAATCAAAAAATAATTAAAAATTATTAATTCCAGTGGAATTCTGGCAGACCCAGACGATTCATTACACCTCAGCCTCCTGGTTCATGGATATGCCCCTAAAATCTCTCCATCCCTTCTCCTCTCTGTGCTGAGACCCCAATTTCCAGCCCCCCCACTACCCAGGTGTGTCTAAGGCTGCTGCTCTCCTCTGGCTGCATTTCCCCCCTGCCCTCCTTGTCCTCCCAGTGAATCCCACTCCTGTTCCCTCAGCATAACCTGGATCTGCAGTCTGCACCACGTGTTCCTTTTATCAGCAATGACTGCACCTGCCACACACAGGGCTGGGAGATCTTGATGCCATTCTATGAGATTTCTTGAATAACTGGGTCACCAAATGGGTTTTGCCTTCCAGTCCAACCTTCCTGCAGTGGCTCCATTGATATTGCAGTTTAAGCAGATAATCCCCCTCCCTAAAAAACAGATCTTTGTATGAGAACCTTCCCAGCTTTGCTGCAGAGAGCATTAGTCCTTGGAATTTTGGAATTGGGCTTATTTTCAGGTTAGAATATTCTCAGGTGGCTTTTCCATACATTTAGGGGCTTTATTCCTTCCATCCTGCACTATTAGCAAGGAAAGGATTATGCTGTTGTCCTCCCCTCTGTTCCTTCAGCATTGAACCCAGAGAGCCCATAAAGGAAGGGACAAAATCTCCCCAGTGAATGCAGCATGAATCCAGGCAGGACTTCATTCCCAGATCTGAGGGAAGCAGGAGAAACATCCCACAAGGAGGAGGAGTGGGATGGAACAGAAAAGAGGAAGAGGAGTGTGCCTGGAGCAGAGTGATGAAATCTCCAGAGGGTGCAGGCAAAACAGTGCTTGGGATAATTTCCCCACTTTGAACACTAAAAAAGGTCTCCCAAGAAACCAGAGAGGCAGAGTTTGGATACCAGGAAGGAGCAGTAGTAAGGGGGATGTTTACAAGGATCTGCATTTGGGACCAGTGTTCTGGAAGAAATAATTTATTGACATCTGGAGACAGAGCCACAGTCAATTTAAATGTGGGCCATTTTCTTTAAGATTATGAATCATGAAAAAGTTGTCTCCTATTACATCAAAGAGTCTTTCAGGGAAAACCAGATGATGATACAAATACCCCTGAACCTACTGAGGATCAGCCTATTCCATTTAACTGCACATCAGTTGGTACAAAATATTTTCAGCATTTCAACAAGTGAGCTTCAGAGCTGCTTTAAAAGTACTCTCTGCAGAATGTTCCTGCTCTCTCCCTCTGGTACCCAACAAAGCTGAAGAAAAGCCCAACTCTAATGTTATTCATCAAGTCATGCAAATGCAGGTTTCCTGTGGTAGTCAATCAGGTCTAAACAAGTTTTTTTTTTTTGTCCACAACTTATCAAACACAGAATGTACTGTTCTGAGCATACCTGTAGCTCTTAAATCAAAATCCTCCTGAACACATTTCTTAAATAAACATTTCTGAGTCGCTCATAGGAACTTGTACAGAGCTGCCATAAAATCACTTGTGCACTATCTGCTTTCATTAGTTTTAGTGGGTTTATTGTCTTATTAGCTCCCATTGTTGTATTTCTCCAGGTGAGTGTTATTTGAAGTCCCATGATTCAAGTATTCAGAATTTCTGTCCTGAATGACAAAGAAACTCCATGAAGCTGATTCTGTCCTGATCCATCCAGCTCCCATTGTCAGATTATCCAACAGTTTTAGCAGAACTGATCCCTCAAAGTGTGATCAGGGCACACAGGGGAGTGGAGCCCAGTCCCAGAGATGGAGCTTCTGCCACTTTATCATTTCCCCCCTACTTTGGATTGAATTCCCTGCAGATTTTGCTATTTACATGAGATTTTTGCACAATTCTATTTCACATTTTTGCTGCTAGGTTTAATCCATGGTGCTCCTGCCTCCTGTATGCTTTTCTTTACAGCTCCCTGTTGCACTACTAGTGACCAAAGTGCAAAAAAGCTTGCCAGACAAAACAAGGCCTATTGCCTGCAGGAAAAAACTTGGAACCAGAAAATACAAATATTTGGAAACCATAACTCATGCTGAAATTTTCTTTTGGGTTTCAAGGAATCTGAGTGGCAAAGAAATTGATTTGTTCTTCAATATCCTAACCTGGCTTACTCAAAAGACAGAAAACCATCTTAAATTATTTTGTCTCTGCAATTTCTATTACTTGTAGGCTGCGCGGATCTAAAAATCAATAGCACACAACATCTTGGTCTTGATAAAAACATAATTTGTGAAGGATTTCAGATCAATTTTTTTTCTCAGTGTAGGCCCTATATATATATATATATATATATATATATATATATATATTTTATAACTGTGTCATTTAGCTGTGTAAACTATCCTTCAAGATAAGGGAAAAAACACCACAAAAACAAACTCTCAAACAAACAAAACCACCCTGCCAGTGCTTCTCTTCTCTTTTCTAGGGTGCACATGAGGAAAGCAGAAACTTGACAGTGAAGAAAACCAGGAGTATTAAAGGTGTGGCAGAGGCAGGATTAATTTCCATCACAGAAATGCAGATCCAGCCCATGTGGGGCTGTATTTTGGATTTGTGACTAAAGCAGTGCTGATAGGGCTGTTACTGCTATTGCCAGGCTGCAGCTGAGCAGTGTTTGCATCAGGATTGTCTTTATTTTTCTTCTCTCTTCTTTTTCCTCACTCTCTTTCCTCAACCAGTGAGCTGGGGCTGCACAAGAATTTAGGAGGGTACACAGCCCTCCCTCTGTCATGGACATATTTTATGAAAAATCCTTTTGCTAGGATTTTTTTCCCCTGAGAAGCTGAGAAGCCTCAGAGGAGAAGAAAACCAATAATTACCTGCTGCTGTGCAATGCAACAGGTGCATCTTTGATTAGTCCATGTTGGTTGTCTCTAATTAATGGCCAATCACAGTCAGCTGGCTCAGACTCTCAGAGTCAGGAGCTTTTGTTATAATTCCTTTCCTTTCAAGCCTTCTGATGAAATCCTTTTAGTATAGTTTTAATATATCATTTTCTTTTAATATAACATATATAATAAAATAATAAATCAAGCCTTCTGAAACACGGAGTCAAGATTCTCATCTCTTCCCCTGTCCTGGGACCCCTGTGAACACCATCACACTCTGCACACACAGCCAAGGACTCTGCTCTGTGACCCACCTGCCCCAGCTTGCCCTGATTAGCGTGCAGTGGGTTTTGGTAGGTCACAAACCGCTCTCCTTAATGCATCAACAGGAGTAAACATATCTTAATACTGTGAAAGATAAAGGGTTAACTACTTGGGGAGAAATCCCACCCTGCTGAACCCCCATGGTAAGTTCTAGGATGTTCCACAGTGCAGTGAGCTCCCAGGAAGGCTCACAGTCAGAGCAGTTCTGGGAGGTAATCTCAGTTTCTGATATTAAACACTCCTGAAGGAAAAGTAAATGCTGCCAGATATAAATCCACTTTGCCAAACTCATGTTGTTTCACCTATTTAAGTTTCCCAAACGATGTAGCATGAGGATAAACTTTTCATTTTACATCAACAGATCTTTTCTTACTCCCCAGAGCTCTCCTTCCTCCCTGGAGATGCATTTTCCAACTACCACCTCATAGCCAAAATTTAAAGACCTAGCAGTTATATGATTTCTAACACATCTTGCAGGAGAAATTAAAAATCCCACAAAGGACGTTGTTCATTGGTTATGCGTGTGCTACACAGGAATTACACCACAACACAGACTTGTGAATCAGTAACTAACCTCAAATGTAATGGTGGGACAAAAAGGAAATGAAATTTCCCCCTCCTCTAAATTCCTGCAATCCAAAGCTGCTGTTCATTTCCATGAGCAGTACAAACATTCTCCCACTGGGACAGGACCAGGCTGTGCCCAGGGATGCTCAGCAGCACCTCAGATCAGGATAAAGAGACATTTCTAGGGCATTAGATGGGCTTTGAGTGCAGGGACAGGGATTCCCCACTGACCACAGCACTGAGTGCCCACATTGTGACCCTGAGGGACCTCGCTCAGTGTGTTTTTCCAGCAGCAAACCCCAAAATTTAGAGTAGCCTGGCCAGGTTTAAAATTTGCTGAACTGAGTGCCCAAGTGCCTGCTATGGCTGCACCTCCACCCTGCATAACCAAAAAAAGCTTCCAGAAGTCTGTAAGCTCTTCAGAGAAAAGGGGATCGAGTTTATATCTTCATCAAAGGATGGGGACAGCCTTGGCATGACCCAGATCATCACCAGGAATGTCATATTTCAATTAGCTCTGCCCTGTGCTGACAGGACTTTGCATATCACACACTTTCCATACACATTTAATAACTGCAGGATTTTCTTAAGGAAAAATTTCAAATTTTATGAGACAGAAAGGAGCATAAAATAAGGTCTTTTTTGGTGTTAAATGAAAAAATCATTAAGAATAAAAGTTACTGGATTAGAGGCAGAGCAGAGGAAAGATGGCCCAAGAACTCAGGCAGTGATTTGGGATTTGAGAAACATGAATTCAAATCCTAGCTCTGCTATAGTCCTTCTCCTGGCACATCACTCAGATTGCTCAATTTTCTGGCTTCTCCTTCTGTAATAAAGAGATAATAGCACATACTAATCTCACAGGAATATTGGGGCTTGATAGCTCTTAAATGCCACAGAGCTGTGGAAATGAACTTGATCAAAACCCTCTTAATGCTGCAATCTGGAGAATATCCAGAGTGCAACCAATTGTCAAAGTACTTTGGATGTTTACATGCATGTGGAAATTTTTATAAAGCCTGAGTAAGAAAATGTCTTTGTGATGTTCATGAAGGCAGAATCTCAGTGGTGTCAGACAACAGGCTGGTATTACAGTAAATTCACGGGCTCAGGCCAGGCTGTGTTTAACCCCTAAGGCTTTTACTTGGTTAACTGAAAACACCTCTTGGAAAGATGGAAAACTTCAAAAGTTCACAAAAGAATCCATCAGAAAAAAATAGGGGCTGAATTGTTAAAAGAGAAGAAGGAGAAATTAGGAAATTGTTACAATATTTCTTTACATGTACATTTCTATACAGCCAAGGGAATTTACAATGCTAATTTTAGTTATAGAGTTGTAATTTGTGATAATCTACAGTGATATTTCAAAAAACCCTCATGTTAGGAGGGTTCTCTTCTTTTCAAGATGTCCTATTTGATTTCAGTGGGCCCTATGCTCCTGAATCTGCCTTGAGAGAGTAACTTTAGCAGCGCAAATAAATACACAAATCACCTGCAGCAGTGATAAAGCACAATCTAAACAAGGACAGCTCCTTTATTTCTGTGGGAAGATCATGGTTTCAATGAGCTGAGCAGCAGAATCACCTGTAAATCACAAGCAGACCACTGATACTCTGGTTTGTAGCCCTTTTACCATTCAGGAAATGAGAAATTATAGCAGTGGTTTAACAGTGACTCCCATAAACCTGCTCCCACATAACTGCTCCTTCATACAAAAAAATGGTGATTCTACTCATAAAAACTTCACATTAATGACAGCAGGGAAAAAAACCCCACAACATTTTCTTCCCCTGTGGTAAATGAAACCTTGGAACATGAAGACTTAAAAAACCCCAAGCCCACCAAATTAAACAAAAGTATATTTAGCTCCCTAAACAGGAAAGCACATATCTAGTGAAACATATCTAACTAATGGAAAAGCAATATTACAAATCAGCCACCTGACACTGAATTACCTTGCAGCAGCACTAGGAAAAGGAAAAAAAAAAGATAAATCCAACACAGGTCAGGCTCAGCTACCCTAGTTAAGCTTTTTCTGAAGCAAAAACATCCATGAGAATATTCTCTGCTCATCATTAGGAGTGGGTAAATGCCTCACTGCTCCTGGCCCTTAATGAATTCCTACAATAACTGTTGAAGATATTTGAAGATATTGCAAAACAACAATGAATAATATGACAGTGGAGCAGATCCTAACAACTAAACAGTTCCCCATCATAGCTGAGATAAAGTAATGGAGCAGAACTTAGTGCATCATTTACGTTGTCTAACTACCATTCTTCATCCCTTTTTTACTGTAATTTGCACATATCAGTAATTCCAAGTGCTGCAATTTCAAAAAATATTCAACTCTCTAGACTAATACTCACATTCAGACTGCATCAGAATAGAGATAGATGAATAAAAAAGAATAGCATCATTAATTTTTTTTATTCTATATTTTTTAGAATAAAGTTATAATATTGGTTTCCAAGTGAATTGTGGTATTTTATAATAGATCTCTTTCACAATTATTTTTTTTCCATGCCTCTCAGGTAGAAATCCCTAGATCACACTAAACTCTTCAGACTCCTCCATGGCATGCTATGATGTTTTGAAAAATAGATTTAATGGTTTAACAATTTTTCACTATGTGTTTAATGAGGGGGAAAAAGGACTCATAATGCCCTATAATATTTTCAATGCAACTACAGCTATTTCTCCCTTATTTTGTTCTGCATGTTTACAATTCCAAGGGAAACACAGCTCACTCCAAAATTAGAGAAAAGGGGTTTAAATGCCTTTCTTTCACTGGCTTTATAAGCCCTTCCTGCAGGTGCCTCTGCATCACCACCAGACTGCTCTGCAAGGTAAGACTGGAGAGCAAACGCCTTTTAATATAAATATCTTTACATCCAGCAGGGTTTAAAACATGGATAACCATGGCAGAGCTTCCAAAGGATGAAGCTGTCAAATTAACATGAAGCAGCACCCCTGGCTCATCCTTTCTCTGCTACTTTAAAATCTCCTAGTCAGGGAAAGGTGTTACTAATAAACCAGATCACTTAATTACAGTATGTTTATCAAATTATGGAACAGCTGTTGCTGCATGCACAACCTGAAGAGTAAAAAAAAAAAACAAAAAAACAAAAACAACACAATGGGCAAGAATTGTAGAAACTTTCTGCCAAACACCGAATCACTTCTGATTTCTTTTCTTTTTTCTGCTACAGACCCCCTGCCAGTCACTATTTGTCCTTGATTTCCCACTGTATATTTGGAACAATTCTATCTCCCCTGCCTGTCACGTTTATTTTCAGTGGTTTTCTGGAGCTGCCTTCTGTTGCTTTGTTTACTGGTTTGCTCAATGCACTGCAGCTTTGCTGGAGTACTGGAGGCATCACTGCACCATTAAGAGAAGGTCAAACACCCAAATCCATAGGCTGGGAAACTGAATTTTAAAATCCAGGATTTCTCTAGTTAAAAATAGACTTACCTCACCATATTTCTCCATCAAAATGAAACAGAAAAACACTGCAAAGCAACTACAGATAGGAATTGAACTCAAATTCAACCAAGGACAGACACTGAATACAAAATTCCATTATTACAAGAGATTTTGACAAGGAGCAGATATTCATTTCAACACATACAATTCCAACACCTTAACACCTGCGTGCTGGGCTGGAATTTGTGGTTTGAAATGCTTTTTTTTCCAGGCAGGGAAGGGCACTGAGCATTCCAGCAGCATGGTAGCTGTGCCCTGTGTCCCGGGGGTGAGGAGGGCATCCCGCCCAGGCAGATGGAGCTGCCAGGATCCAGATCCCATCCAGAGCTGTTTCCAGGCAACACTCGGGGCTGGGGCTGAGCCTGCTGACACAGGGACCCCTCAGCTGATGGAGAGTCCTGCTGCTGCCTTATGGGCACCGGGAAAATAATCAACAAATGATGCACGTGGAGGTTTGGGAGCGTTAAACCTTCCTCAGGTTCCAAACGAGCATTTTCTTTTCTCCTCTTGCAGCTCCCCAAACCTCTGCTTTAGTTGGTTGAGGAAAAAAATGAATATCTTTTCCTAGAAACTAAATTTGTAGCTACTGAGGCACTGTGTTCACAGCCAAATTAATGTGAGCTTCCTCAAAACATGCTGTGATTATCTCAGGGACTGCTGTCTCCCCTGGGCTGGAAACCCCAACCTCCTTCGTGCAATTTTTACCAGAATTTTTCTAACAAAAGCTGTCAATTGCATCAAATTCTGCTAAGGGCTGTAAGGTTATTCTGTGCTAGAAAATACTGTTCGTGACAGAGGAAAAGCTAAAAGCAACAAGCATGCTGAGCACTACAGAATTGATTTAAATCTATCCTCAAGATGAACAGGCTTTTTTTTCATCCAGTAAGTCAGGCAGTCTTTTTGAAATAATCAAATCTTATTTCAAAGACATTAGGAGGAAGATTGTGTTCAGTGTAGGAGAATAAATGCAAAACTCTTCTTTTTTCTTTTTTTTTTTCTAGCAAGGACTGTGTGTCTAATTTTTTCAGTGACATGAAACTCTGTGTGTTGGGGCAGAACTCAGCTTCTCACATTAATACAGTGGAACAAAAAAGTGAACACAGTCTATTATTTTGTCAATACCCATGTGCAACACAGAACAAAGAAGAGTGTAATTATAAAAGCAGATAAAGCAAAAATATACTCAGCCTAATACAGGAAAACCATGCTCATTACCTAATACAAAATATCTGAGAACTGAAGTTTATTTTAAGCAGAGGATTATTAAAATCTGTTTAAGTATAAAATACACATCTACCACTAATTACACAGTCTTGTCTGACACTTCTGTGTTTACCATAAGTATAGAAAGCTATATCCTGAATAAAAAGTGCTTAATCATTATTGGTTTTACGTATGTGCTACAAAGAAAAACTTGACTAAAGAATAAATTCCAAGTATGAGTAAGCAACAAGTGGTTTGGATTGGAAAGCCTCTTCTTAGAAAGGGAAAATGCAAAAAAATTAATCAGCACAAGTACTTTTTTCACACGTCCTATGAATTTTGAAGCTTAATTCATGATACTCCCTATTCTAACTTTACAGAGAGCATTTTCGAAAGGACAGCACGATGAATTAATTATCCAGAGCTGTTCTGAGGGCAAAAAGTGTCTGTGAGTAATCTGTACACAAAGCAATCAGCCAAAGGTGACACAAACACGACAGTGACACAACCCAAACAAGCACAAGGGAAACACAAGAGAAAATCACTTTAACCTCCAGCCAGAACCAGGCAAGATTATTTCCTAAGGATGTCACTGCTCACTGAAGACTGAAAGCCCTCAGACCCTCGACTTGTGCTCTGTTAGCCTGGTGATGCAGCGAGCTGGAGAGTCCCAGGGATTTCTGCGTTAACTGTGAGAGCACAGGAGAGATCTGGGAAAATCAACAGGCGAGAAAAAAACCCCAGGACTTACTGAGAGGAGGCTCTGCTCATGGAAACAATAGGCACCACTCGCATGGGGCTTCTGTGGAGTTTCCTGGGGAGAGAAAAATCACATTCTTAGTGGGAATGAGGGATCAGGGCAGCTCCTGCTTGTCCTCTGCCCTCACAGAAAGATCCAACACAAAACACAATTGCTAATGCACTGCTTGGGCTGTCACTGTTGGGTCAGAAGTGGTTTTATTGTAGCACAAAGCCAAACTGCAAAATCTGGTTATTGATTCACAAGTGGGATTTTATTATTTATTACGCATTTCATGGACAGCTTGCAACGCATTTGAAACCAAAAATCTATGTTTTCATTGCAAATTTACCTACTAAAATAGACATTATTAAGCTATAAGTGTAAATTTTCCCCAGCACAGGATTCTGTTTCAATAGGAACACACCACTGTAATTTGCTTTTTGTCTATCCTTCAATTTTGCAGCATTTTTGCAAAAGAAAAATTGTCATAAAATGCATAACCAAAAGGGGGGCATTCAGAATATATCTTACAAGCACATATCTGGGAATTGCAATAGGGTAACACTCTATTCCACGCCATTTTTTCTTATTAATGAGCAGCTGTGACATGAAACATTTTACTGAATTATTCACTGAATTTTAGTAGGTACAGTAAGCTTGGCCATGTTTTACCTAACAGATTCTTCCTACATGCATTTTCCATTTCCACATGCAAATGGCAACATGGACTCTGATACAAATACTCTTGAAAATAGAATTTTTTCCATCTTTTGAGTCTCCAAAGATAATACACACTTAGGTCAGAGTATAATCAAATAATTCTGCCAGTAAATTTAATATACTGTTATCCACCTCAGTAAAATTCATACCAGTAAACATACTGGGTATTTTTGCACAAAATATCCTGCCCCTTATATTTGGTTTCATGTTAAACAAAAAAAATTAAATAAATAACTAAATTTAAAAAAAATAGTGGAGTTTCTAATGCAACTGAGGAAAAATGGCAGTAGCAGAAAGGCACACGCTCTATAAACATGTCAGGAAGGATTGCAATGATCACACATCCCGATTAAAGAACTTCAGAGTCTGGAAAGGTGACAAGCAGGAACAGCAAACACTTAAATTTCTGTCTCCTTGGAGCTGGGACCATCACTAGGGGAGCATCTCTTGGAGCTGAGAGCCAACTCCTCACTGATGCTCTCAGCAGCAATGGCACTGCCTGACTGCCCAAACCCTCCCAACAACCAATTTCCGAGCTGAACACACAAATTTCTTATCATTTATGTGTAGTTGGGCAAAAGCAAGAGTGGCACACTTAGAAACTGTCCCTCTGTACAGATTTCTGCCCACCCAAGGGAATACCCAGCCCCCTGGCACCACCAGCCAGCTCAGGGCAAACCCCACAGCACTGGGGGCATTCCATCACCCACCCCACTGCAGGTCACCATTTCCAGGGCTTGTACACACTGAGATTATCTGCCTTACCAAGTACACTGAATTTCTTACCCAGCTACTCTGGCAATACCTAAACAACCAGCAGGATTTCAGGCATATTCACAGGATTTTATGAAGCAACTTTCAGTAGAAGGAAATACTGGAAGAAGCTGGAAAATGCCAGTAGTTTTGTGTGAAAAACCTCTACTGTAATTGTGATAAAATCCTATTTGCAGGCCTCGGGATAACCTGGCTGGCTCTGGATTTGGGCATTACACCTTATTCCTCACACTGACACAAAATGCCATTGAGAGCTGCCCACACAGCTACAAGCAATCCTGTGGAGAAACACCACCTGCACATTGCCAGTGCTAAATTTCCTTTTCCACAACCACCATCAATTGTGGCAAAACACGAAACCGGCAAGTTTTGCACTCCTGTGACTGAGAAATAAACTCCCAATCAGCCAAGTTTTGCTTGCAGCTGGTGTTACAACATCTGCACATGACAGGCACACCAAGAGCAGCAGAGCCTGACCACAGTGCTCCTGCTTGTCACTGTCGTATTTTCTAAAAAAATCCTCCTTGCCCAGGATTCTTCTCTCCTGGGAAGCTGAGAAGCCTCAGAGAAAAAGGAAAACAATATTATCTCATTTCTTCTCCTGTGTTTTGCTGCTTTGGAATGTGGTTGGAGATTGTTTATCCAACTGGTCATTGTTAGATTGCTTTCATGTGAATTGTTGTGACTTACTGGCCAATCACAGCCAGGCTGTGTCTGGACTCTGCAAGTTTTTCGTTATTATCTTTTAGCCCTCTGTCTGTATCCTGCCTCTATTCTGTAGTATAGTATACTTTTATATAATATAATATCATAAAAAAATGAATTAGTCTTCTAAGAACATGGAGAGTCATTCCTTCCTGCCCCAGAAAATACCATACCTGCTCTGTTCAGAGACAAGGGAAACTGCACAGGCAGCTGGAGGAAGCCCAGCTGAGTGTTTAGGGAGAAGTTTGGCACAGATGATGATCTATTAAGATTCACGTAAAAATGAAGAAGTGTTTCCAGGTGAAAGTGTCAGTACTGAGACACCCCAAGGGCTTCTCCCTCAGGGCAGCAGCTCAGGCAGCCCCAACAAGCTGAGGCTGTTCTGCAGGGTCATTGAGACAGAGCCCATCCAGGATTCAAAAATATCACCAGACCCAAGCATTCCAAGAGTATCCTAGACATGTTGTTATCTTCCAGTAGAAGTGGCTTCGTTAAGCATTATATTAAAGAAAATAAAATAACCTAAAGCAATAATAAAATCACTACAAATACATATATACAATTACTAAGTCTGACTTAACATCTACTGCTTCAGACCTTTATCAAAAGCCTGTGTCTAAATTGATCTAATCTGATATTTTTTAATTCTGTTCTAAAAATGCAATTAAACAATGATATCTCTTGCTGCGAGTTAAAAGCCATTCCCTTTAGATAACAACCAAATACAACAAGCAGTGAGTTCTGCCATCATTAGACTTCTAACCATATTACTTCTATTTTGAGGCTTTTTTTGTTGGGTCTCAGTTTAATTTCCTGTCAGCCTTACAAGAGATTTCTAATGTTTGGGCTGTAGGATATGCTCTGATTAAAAATAATCTTCCCAATTACTGCCTGGCACGACTCTACTGCCACATGCACTCTGCCACTGGCTTCTGCATTTCTGTCAGCAGTAATTGTGTCTGTAGCTTCTAACTGTAAATGAAAACCCAGGGGGCATATTTGGGTTCCAGTTTCCATTGCCCAGCCATATCTTTTAATTTGCACTGTCTGTCAAAAGGAGATGTTTGTAGGCACTAAAAGGAAATCCTCAGAACATCAGGTTAAGAAAAGGGAAAAGGAGAAAAAACGAAATGCAACTGGAATATGATAAACCACATTTGATATTTATGCCAGGATGCTCAACACAGAGCAGCTCACTGCCTTGATTAGCCTTAGAAAAGGGGACTGAAACCATTTACTGAGCATTTCTAGCTGCACTTTATTACCATTAAATTTAATCCTGAATCTTAACCACCTTAGTATGGCTATTTTTTTTTTAATTCAATCATTACAATGAATACTTTACAGAACAGCATTTCCTATCACAATGGAAAAAAAAATTATTTCTCAGGCCCTGGGCCCTGGCTTTAACTGTGCTGTGCAGTGTCCATCTCCAGCCTGGCTGACCTCAGACATGGCCCTCTGACTACACTGCCCCTCCTCTCCAGCCTTTGGGCTCCTGTGGGAACTCCAGACCCCAGGGGTCCCCTTGTTCCCCTCCATCCCAAGGGGCTGCTGCTCCTGGAGTCCCCAGGTGGACCCTGGAGCTGTCAGTGGGACACCCTGTGAAGGCTGCCCTAAAGCAGAGACTGGACAGAGCTAAAGAATAAAGCAGGGATTTATTAAAAGGATCTCCTCCATGGATCCACCTTGGGCAGCACCAGAGCCCAGCCAGGGCTGCACCCAAGACGAACCAAAATGGCCCCAAAATGCACGAGGGGGCATGAGGTCTCTCACTTTGATCGGTTCTGCTGCATTTGCACCTTGCAGTTCATTGTCCCATTCCAGCTTCAGCCCAGGCAGTCCCATCCTGCTTGTTTTTCTCTCTTCAAACCACATGGTTTGTGCTCTTGGGCTGAGATTTGGATCATTTGTCCTTGGTCCCCAGCTGGAGCAGGAATTGTTTTGTCTCCCTGCTCTGTGCACAGAGCTCACCATCCTCAATATGAAGCCCAGACCCACACACTAAAGCAACACAGAACCCAAAAAATATAAAAGCTAAAACCTGAGGCATCAAGTGGAGCTGGCTCTGCACTCCAGACCCGGCTGGGCTGTGCTCCCTGGGACAGCCCAGAGCCCCTGGGAGCTGCCCCAGCCCTGGGAGCCACGGGGCTCAGACCTGGCCCTCAGTGCAGCCACAGCCACCAGGAGTGTGCTGGATTCATGTTCAGACTCCACAGGTTCCCTTTTCCTCCAGGAGTGATGGAGAGGTGGCCCCATGTGCCAGGGAAGGCTCTGTGGGACAGGAGCTGGATGGGATCAAGGTGCCCTGGGACTGAGAACCTGGAAGGACAAAGCACCAAGCACAGGCTGTACCCTGTGAAGAGAGCACAGAAGAAACTCAAGGAGGAGAAAAAAGCACCTGATACAATGTCAGGAAGGAAGCCTTGTGTGGAAGGGAAAAAGCACAACCAACTTCAGGTGCAGGAATGCACGTGTGGGATCCATGGGGCACTGCTGGGTAACAGCATGAAGAATATTAACGAGACAGTTGCAGTTATTGCTAGAAGCAAATATTCACAAAAAATGAAGAACACTGTAAAGTCCTCTAAAAGTAATTTTCTATGAAGTCTCAGTCTCTGATCTTTCAAAATTAAGCAATTATTTTTGGTCTCAAAATGAAAATGGCACACAGCACATTTGGAATCCAAGGGATGCAGAACACATTTTTGAATAAAGGAATCATGGAAGCCTTCTTTGTGATAGGAGGATAAACACTGAAATTTGGTGAATGTGAGCAGGGATTTGTCCAAATAGCACTTAAAATTGAATAGCTTCTCTTGGCGTAAGAGCTGATTTGAAAAATTAAATGTTAGTGCTTTGCACTGTGCTTGCTGGTTGATGCTCTATTCTGTATTGTTTGTATCTGTACATGAGGGCAGACACTGGAAAGGTGAGAACAGACTCAAACTCAGCTCTGCCCTGAACCTTTGGCACAGCTCTCCAGGTGCTTCCTTTTGTAGGGCTCTGCCCCTCAGTGCATATTCTGTGCAACTAAAGACTGGTAACAGAGGAGATCTTCAACACAACAACTGTAAGGTCTGTGCTGTGGAGATGGTGACCACCACTGCCTTCACAGCTGCATGGTGGTGCAGAGGAAAAATGCCACAGTTCTGTTAAAATATTACTTTTAAAATACTGTACAAACTGTGTAAGAAGTCCTTTGTGTCCCTCTGAGCCCTAAAGGGCAGCAGGGCTGCACATGCTGCAGCACAGAACTAGACTGGGATAACCTCAAGCCATCCTTGCTTCTATTTCCATATCTTACCTGAGTTAAAACCATCTTTGACAATGCATATCCCCCTACCTGTGACTGCCAGAAGGTTTAAATAAATACCTAAAAAAGAGGTAAAACCACTGAGTTAAAAAGGTTTACTCCTGTGACTGAGGCCATGTGGATGTTGACATATTTACTCAGCACAAAACCTGTAGGATTAAGTACAGCAGCAAATATATCATGAAGCTGAAAGGATTGTGGGTCTCTTAGAAAAAGACCTTGCAGAATTGTGGCTGCAGAGACTGCTCAAAGGCAGAGCTTCAGCTCTCTGCCAATGCTCTGGGGCAGAGCCCAGGGCACAGAGTTTCCCCATTCCTACTGCCATTGTGACTCTTATGAGTCCCATAGCTTTTCTTCTCACTTTTTTTGTTTGGTTGTTTCTCCCCACTTTCCTACAGCACGGACTGCTCTGCCCCATGAGCAGGTAGAAAATCCCACCAAGACCAACAGTGCTGCTCCCAATGTTAGCCATGGCAACACAGCTGTGCCTGCCAGACTGAGATCACTCATTCCAGGGAACAACGGGCTCAAAGGAGGTGCAGAAATAACAAAATAACCTGAAAAAGGCTTAACTGCCCTCATCTGCCACTAGAGGAGTCCTCCCACCAATTCCAGTGGTGAGCTGTTAGCCCTGACAAACACTGGGAAGCAGGAACATTACACTCGCAGAATACAGACTTTGCATTCTGCATTTTTAAACTAGTGGTTCTCTCATCTATCACAGGTCAAGAAATAAATCACAGCTCTATAAGCAATGCAGTTTGGCAAGAAATAGCCCATGCAGAGAGAAGAATGGTAAGCTTTCCTATTTGTTATTATTTTTAACAGAAAGTTTGACATTCGTTAAGAAATGTGGATGTTAATAACATTTGAAATCAAGGACCAGAATAAGAAAAAAATAAAAACAAACCAAAGCCCATCAGTTTATCCAACAGCTTTGTGATTTATGACATAATTATTCTTAGAGAAACAGCACAACTCTAGGCTACATCTCTGAGCCCTAACAGAAAAAAAATAGTTAGAGAGTCCATCACATTCCACAGAATGGAGCATGCCTCTTGTGGACAAAGCAAAGGAAAAAACCTAATTTGGGTAGACACACCAAATTTTCTGATCCAAAGACATTTCTATCACCACAGAAAATAAAAACATCAATTCACATGCTGGATTCAGAGAGGGGGTGGGATGGATCAGCTGACAAACACCAATCTCCAGGAAAATGGATTTTTGTAAGGTCAGCAGGGCTTGCGGGAGTCCAGCTTCCCCAGATATCACAAACCACGCTGGGGGCATCCCCAGCCCCTGGCACCCACCACAGGGCATTGCTGCACAGAGGGGAGAGGTTACTGCACCCTTGGCACAGGGGCTACTGCAGTTTTATCAAAAGGGTTCCAATGTTTATGCAGAAAAAAAAATTTATTTCAGCCTGAAAAAAAAAGGCAAAAAATAAAATAATCTAAGCCTGGCAAGTTTGGAGATTTATTCCTGCTACATAAAATGACTACAACTGATTTCAAAAGACAAGTTGGTGTTCGTTTTATACAACACAGGAGAGCCTTGGGCTGAAAGAATTATTTATTGTTGTTGCTCCCAGCTAGGTGCAATTTGACAAGGATTACAAAATGTAAAGTCACAAGTAGGGAGCAGTCCATGCAGATCCCACAGTGGAGTTCAAGTGCTCTCCTCTGATCAGAAGGAAAAAAGGAGGAAGCTCAGCTGTGTCGAGCAGCAGATTTTCCCCAAGAGTAACATGATTTTTCATGGGAGAAAAAAAGGACCAAAAAATATAAATTATGCAACCCATAGATAACAATGGGAAACTCTTAGGGCTAGATTGGTTATTTGTGGATAAACAAAAAGGTGAGTTTGGGGCATTCACATTCTCTGAAAACATTCCTTCACCCAGGATTTTTCTCCTGGGAAGCTGAGAAGCCTAGAGAAAAGGAAAACAAATCTTATTTCATTTGCTTCTCCTGTGTTGTGCTCATGTGGAATGTGGAGATTGTTTACCCACAGGTGATTGTTCCATTGCATTCTGCTGGGAGTTGTTTTCACTCTTTGGCCAATCAGGGCCAAGCTGTGTTGGGACTCTGGAGAGAGTCAGGAGTTTTCATTATTATCTTTTTAGTATTCTGTAAGTTACCTTTCTTTCTTTCTAACATTTAGTAAGCATCCTTTCTATATTCTTTAGTATAGTATAGTATTCTTTAATATAATATAGTATCATAAAATAATAAATTAGCCTTCTGAGAACATGGAGTCAGACGGGTCATTCCTGCCTTTGCTGGGGCATTCCCTGCAAATACAATATTGAGTTTTTTAAACTAGTGTTCTCTCAGCCGGAGAAGAACCAGAATTGTAAACATCACAAATTTCTGAGTGACCAGTTCCACACATTTTTTCTTTAATATAATACAGTATAATATTAATATATCATAATGAATTAGCCTTCTGAGAACATGGAGTTAGATGCTTCATTCCTGCCTTCCTTGGGGCATTCCCTGCAAACACAATAGTGAGGTTTTCTAACTAGAGTTCTTCCAGCAGGAAAAGAAGCAGATTTGCAAACATCACGCATTTCTGACTGACCAGTTCCACGCATCCTTTCCTTCCTCCATGCCCTTGCCCATCCCTCCCAGCAGAATCCAGGCTGCAGGCAGTGGAACCCCCTCCACCCCTCCCAGCCCAGTGACACCTGGGGAATGAAGGCACCCATCACTGGGAGGGGGCCGAGAGGCTGGGACAGGAGCCTGCCAGCCCCTGCAAATCCCTCACAGAGCATCTGAGCCTGACACTTAATATTCACACTGGATTGCAAGCTATGTACTCAAGGATAAAGCTCAGTAATAATAAAGATTCACAGCCTGACAGGCTCAGCATACAAATTCTCAGCGCAGAGCTCACTTTGAATATTTTTTTTTTTAATCTTAAAAGGAATCAGGAATTTTCCTCTTATAAAAGAAACAACAGTACTTGCCATTTAGTGAGGGAAACAATGGAAGGAGAAAATATAATTTTAGTCTAAATTTAGATATTTGTAAAGAACCTCCAAAATAAATATTTTATTTCAATATCAGAACACTCTGTCCCCAGTCCTTGTCTTGCTCATCAGACACAGGAATACATCAAATAAGCTATGCAGTTTCATTTTTTGCAGGGCCAAATCCTTTCAGCTAGAAAACCACTACTTTAAACCACTTAAGAATTTGCCCACAGTTCCAACAATTTATGCCTTGTATTTAGCATGTCAGCTGTGAAGCCAAAATCACTGGAAATATTTAAAACCTTGATATATGTTACCAGAACATATAACAGTGGTCTCACTAGTCCCCGTGCTGGGTCACCAATGAACAAATTTCTAGGTGCTGTTTCAACTTCATTCTACCCCTCAGTCTTAGTCATGTTTTATTTTATATTTTATCCAATATTAGTAAGTACTGTGCTTTGTACAGTAATATATTAATTGTTTATTTTACAGTGGCACTGTTAAGTCATAGCCCATTTTTTTTCCTAGTTTTCTATTTAATGTTTATTTTTTGTTACAACAACTTGGCAACTTGCTCCTGGGGTGGTTTTTTTGTTTGTTATGTAAATGTTATAGATGTAGGAAGTGGTGTAAAATGAACAAAATTCTAATAAAATTCCTGATAGTTTTTACACTGAAAATACTGTTACTAAACATTAGCTCCCCTTAGACACTTTTGCTTTTTTCACATTTTGCTTCAAATGTCTACAATTCTATTATTAAATCCAGCTTTTTCGTTTAAAACCACATTGCATCCAGCTTAGCTCCATCTCACTAAATCACCTTGTTAGTCATACTTTGATTCATTACATTTCACTGCCTTTCATATTTAAATTATTCCATTTCTTTCCCTACTCCTCACACACACTTTGAACATGACAAGTCTCACTTTGTGCAGGGGTTCCTCATATTGCACCCTCACAGAACTATTAACACTTCATCATTCTCCCTTCAAGTTTTCCTGCAGATCTGCCTCCCAACACAATCCCAACTTTGCACATTCAGTCCTATCCCTTAATTCCATTTACATTTCATGAGCACCAGGACAGTCAGCACTGGATTTTCTCCATCAGAAACCAAGGGATACACCCTGAACTCCAGCCCTGCACCAAGCGCCTCCTGCCTGCTGGACCTGCCCCTGGGGATTCAGCTAGGAATTCTGGCTCCATCCCTCTGCCCACATCCCCCAGGGTCTGAGGTTTTTTGGGACACTATTGTATTTGTGGGGTGCCCCATGGCAGGAAAGAATGGTAAATCTGACTCCATGTCCTCAAAAGACTAAGTTATTATTTTATGATAATATATTATCATGGTATTTTCAGGGTCCCCCCATCGAGGGGAGGAAAGATGAATCTGACTCCATGTTCTTAGAAGGCTAATTTATTATTTTATGATATTATATTAAGAATGCTATACTAAAACTATACTAAAGAACAGAGAAAGGATACTTACTAAATGCTAAAAAGATAATAATGAAAACTTGTGACTCTCCAGAGTCCCAATGCAGCCTAACAGAGACTGGTCATTAAGTTAAAACAATTCACATGAAACCAATCAAACTATCACCTGTTGGATAAACAATCTCCAAACCACATGCCAAAGCATCAAAACACAGGGGAAGCAAATGAGAAGAATTCTTTTCCTTTTTCTCTGAGGCTTCTCATCTTCCCAGAAGAAGAATCCTGGCAAAGGGATTTCTCAGAAAATATGACAGTGACACATTAAAGAATACTAAACTAAACTATACTAAAGAATACAGAAAGAACACTTACAGAATGCTAAAAAGCCAACAATGAAAACTCCTGACTCTCCAGAGTCCCGACACAGCTTGGCCCTGATTGGCCAAAGAGTGAAAACAACTCCCAGCAGAATGCAATGGAACAATCACCTGTGGGTGAACAATCTCCAAACACATTCCACATCAGCACAACACAGGAGAAGCAAATGAGATAAGAATTGTTTTCCTTTTCTCTGAGGCTTCTCAGCTTCCCAGGAGAAAAATCCTGGGAGAAGGAATTTTCCAGAGAATGTGAATGCCACAGGACACAGGATAGAGAGGACTGAGGCACAGCAGAGTCTGCCTTATACCATGAAAATGGAACTATTTTCAGTCTACAGAGGGAATAAGCAGCTGAATCGCCGGATGATACAAATATGATTATTATGGCATAAAGTGCTGTTCATCCTTTCTCTCTTCTTGACCAAAAATAAATTTCTCAGGGATTCCACTCACAATCAGCATTCACTCTTCAGACTTAATACAGAAATGAAGCAATAGCTCCTCTATTCCCATAAAAATATTTTTCTTCACGGATTTTCTAACAGAGCCTTAGAAAAAGATAATTTCCAATGCTAAGCAACAGATCAGCATTTCTCTTTAGAGAGTGCAGATATGGAAGTGCAGTAACCTGAGCTCAAACTGAGGATGAAGTGGTTGAAGCAACACCACAACTGGATGTTCCTCAGAGCTGCCCTCCCCATGGGGGTGTGAGCAATCCTTCCTGCCAAAACTGGCTCTGGCTCAGTGCACTCCCCACCGCTGGCAACTCAGAGGAGAGCAATCTTCTCCAAGCTAATTTATCCTCCTGGAAGCTGCTCTGCTGCTGCTCTGCAGCTTCTCCATCCAGGAGCTCAACCCCTGGGGCTGAGAGGTGCTGCTAACCTGGGCAATGAGGGCTGGAGAGCAGCCACAGCCTCCAGAGCAGCCACCAAGTGCCCCAAGCTGTTTGCCAGCTATAATACCTAAGTTATTATTGCTATTTGCAACTCATCAAGAGTTAGACTGGATTCAAAAAGCTGCCACATTTACCAAAAGCTGCAAATCCCAGCCTGAGTCACCCCATCTTCTGGGCAATGACCAAATGCTGCCTGGCTGCACTGAAAGGCGTCTTCATCTTTGCAGGGGTTAAGAGAAATTGTTGGAAGCACTGGGAGATAACTGCTTGCTCCAATGGAATTTTATTCCAAGTCAAATTAAAAATGGCTCAGGATCTTGTTACAGAAGGCAATCGCTTCAAAAGCATCAGATACTCACTGCTCTCAGGCAACAGTTTGTCTAAAGGAATCATGGCAGTATTTTGGGTTTTTTTCCTAATCTTACCTTGTAAAACATTTTGGAAATGCTTTGGAATAAAAAGCAATAGTAAACATTTTAAATCTTGATTAAGATCTAGCCTACTAAACCAAAACAAGATTATTTTCTTTACTCAAAAACATACCTTCATAGTTTGCAGCTTGAAAATCTGTACAGGAAGGAATGATTCAAGTCCGAGAGAACTGGTAAAATGTCTTTGTCCTGTTTAAATATCAAAGCTCTTCTGGGTATCATTTAGAACTACCCATCATAATTCAGATACTTGTGAATAATTCAAGATGTTATGCTTTAACTTCTATCAGCAATTCCCTTGAAGAGCAGCAGTAAGTAAGCATTTCTTATAAGTTATAGCATGGATCCATATAATTAATATTTTGATGTACTTTACCTGTCTTACTGTTTGCTCTTGTGATATTAAGTTGGTATTAAATAAATAACACACTCAGCTAACTTGTCCTACTTTTCAAAGATGCTCCAATTCATGTAATTGCTTTATTTGATTTATTGTTGCATCTTTACTCGACTTACATATTCTGTTAATGTACTATCAATGGAATTAGCTGTTTGTTAGTAGGAAACTTTTTTTCAAATCAAGCCAGCATTTTTATTGCAAAAGGAATGCACTGCTTGTACTTCCTTGGAATCAAAATACCCTTTTAATGGTGGGAAGTAACCTGCTTCATCTTTGCATGTTTTCCTTGGCATGCTGAAGCAAACCAGAGATGATGTGCTGTTATTCAAGCACAAGAAAAACAGCAGCACCCCAGTTACAAACCTCAGAGGTGACTAAAGGCACATAAAATCATAAAAGAACAACAACTAAACCATACCCTGACTTTTCAAATAAGAATTCAGAGAAAGCATCTAAGGGACTGTAAATTATGTATCAAGCTTTCAAAATTTTGAAATTAATCCACAATATGAAGAAAGATTGATTTCAGCTTTTCTTATTTGCTAATAGTGAAGAGATAAAAAACTCTATTTCATGAAGTAAATACCCATCTTTGGTTAGAAGGATAAAGAATCAGCACACAGGGTGTATTGCTGAAATAAACTTCATTTCTGCCCTGTACACTGATGTCCTCCAGGAGCTGTGCTTGTCTGCTCTCCACACTCACACAGAAAACTCTCAAGGTAAACAGGGATGGGGACAAAATGAGAAAAATCAATGTCTGGAAACTGAGAGAAAACTAACTTGTCCATACCGCCCTCCCTCAATCATCTCCATTCATGAAGGATATTAATTTCAACTATTAATTAGAGTGGCATCTGTCTCTGCCCCACTGGCAGGAGACCAGAGAGCACGAGCAGCATTGGCTGCTGCTCCAGGTGTGCAGGGAGTGAAAACTCATTTCTGAGCTGCTCCACCACGGCAGCAACAGTTTACCCAGAGTCAGCTGGCTCAAACACACCTCCAAGAACACGCTGAGTGACGATCTGCAGTACATGGAAGCATTCTGGATGTATTTTCCACACTTAACATCCCTTAAAAGAACTCAGCTCAGCAATGCACTGCTGGAGAGCAGCCACAGCCTCCAGAGCAGCCACCAAGTGCCCCAAGCTGTTTTTCACCTATAATATCTAAGATATTATTTCTATTTGCAACTCATCAAGAGTTAGACTGGGTTCAAAAAGCTTCTGTCCAGGCTGCTGATTCCAGCTGCTATACATGAGGCAAAAGCTGAAAGCCCACAAACCTAACACAGGCATTATTCTATTTATTCCATACATCACCTGGCTTTAGGAAAGCACACATCTACTACATAATCTGTAAGAAAATTACTGCCATCATTAGTAAAACCTGCTGCATTTCCAAAAAGTTCTGAAAACACAGTAATAAACTGCACTGCTAAATTTTCAAGACCTACAGCATAAAAGTGAGCTGTTTCATATCTCTCAAGATTGGATTTCACTGCATTTTTGTGTTTTCTACCTTGTTATTTGTTGTCTTATATATTACAACAGTTCTATTATCATTATATGTTGTCTTACATACAATGAGTTCTGTTGTCTCATGTATCAAGAGTTCTTTTATCATTGTGGTGCAAGGGTTCCACATCCTCAGACTTTGATACCTCCTCGATGTTTCTCATGGGCAGCTCCTCTGAGCACTGACTGTTCTTGTTCCTTGCAGCAGCCATCTGCCTTCTCTCACTCCTCTTCTATGCCACTGGTTCTTATGGGTTACAGGTGTTGCCTGTTATCATCCAGCCTGCTCCTAATGTTTAGTAATAGGGTCCAGCTGCAACTCGTTGGGGGATAAGATTACATTCTACATCACCCATACTGTGGCCTCCTAGAGTTATTTTAGTTCATGGCAAAACACACTGCCATGCCAGTATGTGTACTATAATAGAAATATAATTATGCATTCTCTGCAAGGGAGAAACACCTCAAGTATCCCATTCTTGGGAACTTGGACTGGCAGCTGGGACACAGAAGGAAAACGCCCATTTGGAGCATTTATGAATTCCTGCATGATTCCAAATTCTTTTTGTGACTCCCATTATATTTGTGAAACTATTTACACCGATTTTACCTTTGATGCCGCAGCATTGTTTCCAAGTTGGAGATTCTCACTGCATCTATCAGTCCTGTAGTGTCAGACAAAAAGTTTCTATTTGTGGCTAAAATGACAACACAGAGCACACATTTCCTTCCCAGTGTGCCAAATTCCAGACTGAGAGCAATGGAATCTCAATATAATCCCCTAATGCCTGAAACCCCTTCAAGCACCTCAATCCATCAAGTGTTAAACGTTTTATAACACCTATAAACACTCCAAGGGTCTAATGAAGCTCATACTACTAAGAGTGCAACAAGTGAAAGGTGGTGTAAAAATCAATTTTCTTTCACCTCAGCTAATTTATATTCCTTCCTGAACAAATTAATTTCACACTAAGCAACTGGTTTAATAAAACTTGAGAGCCCTATATTAAAGAGTTTTGTTCTTACTCTAGGCAGAGATAACTTGGAAACTGTAGTAAAACAGCAGTCTGGGATTACTCTGCAATTTGTAAAGCTTGGCCTGCCTCATTTCACAGCTTTTTCTCACAGAGTTTTATTTCTGAACTTGTGAAAAGGAATTTTAAAAAGCACAATGCAGGTTTGCAGTCCAGAAATTACACTATAAACAATAACATAAAAAAGTAAACCAGGCAAGTATGAAGATATATCCCAAGGAAATAAACACATTCAGAGCCTTGGTGCCCAAACTGAGAATTAAGCTGTGCTTAATTTTAACCCTGTCTGCAATATAAATAGATGTGTTACAAATAATAAAATCAAGGGGATTGCTGAGGTATTTGATATGAAACAGGGACCTGCCATTGCAGCACAGCTGGAATATTCAGCATTTCTGCCCTCTCCCCTCTGCTGTTGCTTTTGGCATCCCTTACAGCCCCAAGAAATCCCAGCACACAGAAGGGCTCCTCCTCCTTTTCCCCATCCCCACAACCACCAACATTCTGCTGGGTAATGAAGACGACAGAGATAAAAACTGAATTTCAAAACAAAGTCTATTTTCTGTTCCCAGATTGAAATAACAGTGACAAATTCCATACATTAAGACCTCTCTGGAGCTTTCTTCTCAATTGCTCAATACAACTGCATTTTCTTGCAGAGACATAAAACTTAACCAACTGAAAAGAAAAAGCAAGGCAAGTAGGATGCAATACTCTACAGAGTGCACAGAGCACAAAACCAGGGGCTCAAGCTGGAAAAAAAAAACCCAAGAAATAAGAAGTAAATGTTCTGAGAAGTGAGATGAGCTGAGCTTTTTTACCATTATTATCTGTTTTGACTGTAGTAACCACAGAAGTCAACACTATGGACTGGATGGAACTCCTGTCTCCTCACTGCCAATCTTCCTGGGGCTCCTAGGGTATAATCCTAAAGCAAAAATGTCCACAAAAACAGGTGCACAGCAGAAATAGGAACCTGGTATGCAAAGCTTGTGTAATAAATATCTACAACATGATCTGAGTCATTTCAGAAGTATTAATGCATCTCCGAAGTGTTTGTTTAAATAATGTTTTTAAAAGTAATTTGACTTTTTCAGCAATTGGCACCTTATTGCAATTGTGCCGAGCATTTTTAGCCAGCATGGAGATTTGATTTGCTTGCTGTTGATTGAAAAACACATGAACAAAATCACTGCTTTTTTTCTGAGATTAAAAATATCATTTGAGGCTTCATGTTTATGTTTTCTGATATTTCTTAGGATGAAAAAGCTAATGTGGTTTGTGACCCCAATGCCAATTCACCAGAACATGAAGCAGCAAATAGACCACAATTAGATCCATAATGGGAACTTAAACATAAAGCAACACAAGATAATTGAAAGTTGTTTTCTTTTTTCTCATCTCACCTGCATAAAAATTCACTGAATGACACAAAGGTGTGAAAGCACACAAAAAAGGAGTTTCCCATTAGAGGCTGAAATATGAGCACTGCCATTCAGAGTGGGGGCAGGATGTGGCAGGAAGAAAGCACACACTGCTCGAGTTTGTGGAAAAGCTGTCAAGGAAATTATTTCTCTTCTTGTTTCCAAAATATAAAAAATATAAAAAAGAAGATTTGATAATGGGAAAATTTTGCCTGTCTGACTCCAATCATTTAAGGCAGTTCCAAAGGAACAAAAAAATGAGAAAAGTTTTATAGGAAAGGCAAATAAAGGAAGGTTCCTTACATAACAAATGGACATGTCAATTATTTTAACAAAGAGCAACTAGTGGAACATTTGACTTAACTCCATTTCCAAACACTGCACCAACGATTTTCCTTGACACTGTGTAAGGCTATTAACAGATCCCACTAGAGGTTGGAGAAATTTAAGTATTAATGGAGTCTTTACAAGAAATTAAGAACCAAATGAGAAAATCCTTATGTTTAAGGCATTCAAGTTAATTATTTCAACCTGGTGGACGAGGACAAAGTAAATCTTAATTTCAACCTTTGTTTCTAGGTAAACTAAAAAGTGTGAGAACCTACTGAATACTGTGTTCAAGCTCCTAACCCTACCCCCACATTTGACCAGGTACGTTTGTAACCTAATGAAAACTGCATGGGTTAAACTGGCAGAAAAAAAAATATTCCTTTTTCACATTCTGATGGAGTAATTAATAGTTGTCCCAGCTCACTGCAAATTGCCACGCTCGGAAAAATCCCTTCAATTCTAGAGTGGAACTTATTTGAGAACCTTGATTTCAATGATTCTTAGATTGGTTTGAATGATGAAAAAAAAAATAGTTCAGCTTAATTCTGAAGGTCTTGTGTTTCTGACCAAGCCTTTTTGCTCAGTCCTTCATCTCCAGCACAGAGTATCAGGAGAAAAAGTTTTACATCAATAATATTCTCTTCAAGAAACATCCATAATACCTTTGTAAGTCCCTGCCTGCTTACACCATCAGCAGAACAAACTCTGTATTTGAAACTTGTTTCACACCTTTTAAACACAACTTTCCACCTAAGGGCAAAAGGAATTTCAGCAAACTCTCCCATGCCACGTTCTCTCTGCTTCCAAGTGCTGCCTTCACTACACAATCACCAGATCTGACTATTATTTTTCTACGTGATAATCAGGATTTCAATTCTTCTTTCCTTATGTCACCATGATATTTTCTGAAAAATCCTCTTGGCCCAGAATTTTCTCCTGGGAAGCTGAGAAGCCTCAGAGAGGAATGAAAACAATAATCATCTGATTCCTTTGGAATGTGGTCTGGACATTGTTTACCAACAGGTGAATGTTTGATTGGTTCCATGTGAATTGTTTTTAATTAATGACCAATCATGGTCCAGCTGTGTCAGACTCGGAGGAGTCACAGGTTTTTGTTATTTATTCTTGTCTAGCCTTCTGATGTATCCTTTCTATTTCTTCAGTATAGTTTTAATGTAGCATTCTTTAATATAACATCAGAAAGTAATGAATCAGCCTTCTCAGAACATGGAGTCAGATTCTCATCTCTCACCTCATCCTGAGGACCCTCACAAACACCACATTCCTTCCACTACTACTTTTGCCAATCTTTTCAGCTACAAAACATCTGTATCAGAATTACATTCATTTCTTAACCACGGTGCCATTTTCCTGAATTGACAGGAAATTTGCAAACAAAAGTGCAAGTCTCGGAACAGTCAAGAAAAGGCAGATGGGCTGGGGGAGCCAGGCTCTTTAAAGAAGACAGACCTGAACAGCAGCGCTCTGCCAAGCAGCCAGAGCAGGATATTCCAGTGCTTTTTGTTGATTTAAGGTCTGTGGCACACTGAAGCTGTCACAAGGAAGGGCAGACAAAAGACAAGCTGTTGACTGCAAAATGCTTTAAAGCACAGCAGTTTAGCAGTTTTATAAAGTATTCACTTGGCATTTGTCTCCTGTAACATGTCTCTGTGTAATACAGGGTATTTCTCTCCCTCCTCGCTCTTTAGAGAGAGATGAAGTTGAATGCTCTGACTGGTACTTAACAATCAGATTTTGTCAGCTTTTGTGCTGAATGGCGCCTTCCTTCTGCCATCACCTTCCCAGCACTGTTCCCAGTGTAAATTATTGCCTCATTCCCTGGGAAGGTGACAGATCCATGCACTGAGCCGGGGAGGGAGCCATGGGCTGTCAGGCAAATCACCCTGATGGCACATCCATCCTCCCTGCTGTCACCAGGGCATCCCTGCCTGCCTCCCCCCTGCCCCAGCTGCACACACAGCCCTGGGGATGAGGGGCTCACTGCTGGCTTTGTCAAGGGGGATGTGGGGTGCAGAGGTTCAGGGACATCACACCATAACCAATATGATCCAGTGAAGCCAAATTTATTATCCCTGAAAAGACTGTATTTATAATAAATCTCTACTGTCCATGTGTCTCTAGCTGATACATGATTGGTTAATCCTAGAAGAACACAGCTGTTCACATGTCTAAATTAGAATGTTGATTGGATCACCTAATTTTTCACATATCTTGCTGTGGTCATCTGGCCCACCCATGGCTCACTTTTTTCTTACCTTCCCAAGCTTGCTGACAAACCTGCTGAGTCCTGATGACTCTTCTTCTTGTATCTCTTTCAAGGATATACCAACCCCATTTCTGAATATATCCATTATTCATAGTTTGTGAGCATGTCCATTAGTACAAGCCGGCTGGATCGTGCATCGGCTGAATATGGCCATTGTCTAACAAGAACTCCTCCATCTGCAAAAAACTCTCAACAGGGGGACACAGGATGTGCTTTCCCTCAGGTCAGAACCCAGGACATCCCTCTGGCTGCCCTGGATGGCTCCAGCCCCTGCCAGGGGGCTCAGAGACCTTGGCATGAAGCCTGAGACACCAGTGCCTTTGATTTTAGTCCATGGAAACAACACCCAGGCTGTGTCTGCCCATGGCCTCGGGGACAGCGACCAACAGGACACACACAGGACCTGAGGGCCAATGGCCACAGCCCAAAAACCACCTCTACTAATAGCTAAACTCATCTGCTAGTACCCTAAACTAACAAGAAAGGAGACATTATTAGACATTTCTTAGATACTTTGGGTTAATACAGACCTCCCTACATTCCTGGATGAAGAACCTCAGGATATTTCACTCCTTATTTAACAGGAGCTGTTGGAACCCAGGACATCCCTCTGGGTGCCCTGGACGGCTCCAGACCCTGGCAGGGGCTCAGAGACCTTGGCACAGAGCCCAAGACCCCTGTGCCTTTGATTTTAACCCATGGAAACAATTATCAACTTTATGTGAAGATTTACAAGCCATGAAAGTTTAAGTAGAATGATAGTTGGTTTGTCACAGGGTGAAAAGTAGAATTTTGGGGTTTTTAGAATGGAAGTTCGGGGTCCCAAGAAGGAGGAATTTGGGCATGCCTTGTCCTTCTCCTTCCTAGCCTCCATCTTCTGGGTGATGGTGGCACTTTGGATTGGTTTAGAGTAGGAACATGCTGTCTAACATAGGTGAGAGGTATTGGGAAGTTATTGTAAATAAAGTACACGTAGTTTTTAGCATAAAAAGACAACACCACCCTGAGGGTGGGCAGTGTGCCTCAAACTGACCTGCTGGATGGATCTCAGCAGGCCAGGGGAAGAATGTACTAGATAACAGAAAATAAAAAACCTTGAGAACCAGAACAGAAGAATCCTGACTCCTTCATTGGTTCCTGGGCTGGGAAAAAAAGAGACTCTCTGGCATATCTTGGGGTCATCCTGACCACAGAGACCCCCCAGACCCTCACCCCTTGCTCAGGGAGGCACTCCCAGTGCTGCCCTGTGTCACCCTGTTCTTCTGAAGTTCTAAACCTCCTGATGTTTACATTTTTGTCATGGAGTTTTCATGTACATAATAATTGTTTTACATTCCTTTCTAGAAGAAGAGAGAATTGATAGACTGTTGGTTTGGCCAGTGTGGTTGGAGAGGTAGTGAGAGGAATGGTGGATTTGTCTTTCCAAACAAGCTGGGGGTCTGCTGGTAGATAAAACCAGCACTGGGAGATAAAAGAAACAATGGGAAGAATTTCACTGATTGACCAATGGAAAAATACATTTGTTTTTACAAATAAACTTTAGGTTTGCTGATAAATGAAATTAGACATTGAAAGATTAAAGTAACAATGGGGAAGAAAATCCCCTAAATTCCATAAGAACTAAAAATGAAAAGGGAGTGTTATACATTAGAGGCAAATCTTTGCTATCAGGTGTTTTGGGAAGTCTGAACCTCTCAAGTACCTCAGAAATGGGGAAAGAGAGAAGGGAAATGTGGCTGGAAATTGGGATAAAAAGGAGGCTGCGTCCTCCAAAAACTTGAGAGATGCCAGGGGAATGCCCCATGGCCTTTGCCTTTATTCAAATAAAGTAAAAATACTCCTCTGTCTCCTTTTTGGACACAAACCTGTGGTGTGTGTGGATTAATTTTCCTAACAGCAGCAATTTCATCATCCAATCCATGGTCACTTTTAGAATTCCATAAATATCAAAATCCAAAAACAAAGGTACCTTTATCTGCCTTGGACACGTCAGTGTGTGAGTATCATTCATTTTGTGTGGTAGTGCCACAGCTCTGAGCCAGGTACCCCTTTTCTCCCTGCAGCAAAGGCCCCCGAGACTCAGAGACCCCAGCAAAACCCCACATGCCGTGCCTGTGGAGCAGCAAAAACAAACCATAAACTTCAACCCTTCCCAAAATGATCCCTCCTGCCCTCTGGCCAAGTCCTCTCCACACATCCAGCTCCGGTATTCCACAGGTAAAGCCCTGGGAGAGGCTCAGGTGAAAAGTTCAAGTGGCTGATGCTACAAATGAATCAGGCAAAGACATCCCCAGAACACCAAAAAACCAAATAGCAAGACACCATCCTGTTAAATAATTTGATTCTCAAACAAATCCTGTCCCTCAGTCCAAGAGGAGATCTTAACACTTGATTTAAAAGTGTGAAACCATAACCTGTGCCTGGGATTGCTCTGAATGGAGCTCATCTGAGCACAATTTCACTGCTAATGGGAGCTCTACAAGGAACTCATTTAGCTCAGCTGAGCTCATTATTGAGCACAGAAGTGAATAATTTGTGCCTGAGAAGTTTGATGGCATTAACAAAATTCCAAACCAACTGCTGGTGATAGAACTTTGCTTTCACCACTGTGTTACTTGGTCATGTGCTCAGGATCCAGAGGATGAATGAAAATCATGAGCTAAGGAAGCCTTTCCATCAAAAAGGGGGAACAAGATGTGAGGGGAGGCAGCAACAGCTGTGAACAGAATTCACCTCTGTCCCAGAGTAAGTAGAAAATCTGAATTCCGTTCGACACACGTGCAGCACACAGAATATGCAAGGCATTACAGGGCACTATTTTAAATAAAACATTCTGAAAAGCTTTATCTATCAACCATTCAGAAGTGCACACCACTGTTTGTGATCCTCATCATGGAGGGGAAAGTTCTAGGGAACACAATTACACACTTCATTCCAAAGGGAGGAGCTGGAATCCAGCGGCATTGTCACTTCAGAGAAATCAATTCTACAGCTGCCTGAAGCATTGCAGCTTCCAGTCCCACAGCAAGCTCCTTCCCTGGAAATATTTAAAGATCAGCTCCAGAAAAAATTCAGTTCTAAATTACCCTGCTCCTTCCTTCTTCTTCATCAGGTTCAGATTTTATTTATTCTACTTTTTTGCTGTCATAGTAATATATTACTGAAAATACATTTTCAACTATTTTAAGGAAAGAACGTGTTTTTAAAATAATTTTACCTTAGACAGAAAATCACTTTGAAATAATGTTACAGCTCAAATAAATTTATAGCTCCTGGAACCGCTATAAGTGTGTATTTTCCATTTTCTGTTTAGCTGTGTATATAATGAATTTCACAGATTTTGCTGATGCAAACACAACCCAGCCTAAAGAAATTCCTTATCAGTAACAGCAACAGAGGCAAGAATCTGCAAACAATGGTGATAATAAAAGAAGATGAAGAATGGATCATCTAGGTTGTAAAAATCAGCTGGAAGAACCTTTTCAAGTATAAAAAGGGAGGCAGAAACGTTCTCACCATCATAATTATGCTACCCTCACATAATCCAGGCCCAAATTACTTACATGGACTGGTGTTGTAACAACTGATGGGTTTAGTTCAATTTGGGGGTGGAGGGAGGGGATCTATGTCCGTGCACCTTGAAAAAGAAAATAAATTTGTCTGCAAAATGTGCAGAACAAGAAGAAGAAATGAATAAATTCTTACAATAGAAGATCATAAAATTTAAATCAGGTATTTAACACAAATGCACACATATAGAGTAACACATTTATACTGATTTCTATCAAGCTTTCTATAGCAAAATCACAGACTCATACCAGGAGAGGGTCAGGAGAGATCTGTGATAGCTTTGGCATCAAAAACAGATAAAGAATTTGCAGATTATTTAAACTGCATTATGTCCTAAATCCAACTATAAACAGAAAGTGTTTGGAAGTAATTTGAATATTCTGATCCCTGTCCTACCTGACTTTGCATTAATTCTCAAGACATTTATTTCATCTGTTCACCACTGTATTTAATGCTTGATTTCACCATAATAAATGATGTGATATTTTTAAAGTATCGAGTGTCTTTTTTTGCTGTGAGAAATGGAAAGCCAAATTTGGCTTACCTTTATCTGAGAATTTTGCAGCATATTAATGCAGCTTGCCATGGACTAAATTAGAAATCCCCGTGAGCAGTGTCAGTTTTCCAGAGCTGGTGCAGGTTTGTGGTTCTGGCTTTGGGTTTCTGTTCCTCTAAATTGATTTCTTTACTCCAGTGAGGATCCCCATAGGTGTCAGTGCCACCCTGGCTTGACTGTGGTATCCCAAGAGGACTGAGGAGCACAGCCTTAAAACTGAAAGGAAATACAGGAGCTTGCCACTGGATCAAGGAAATGCTGGAATTTTGGGTCCCTAGGCCTGCTGTGTTGACAGCCAAACATTAACTCCAACCTGGCTACTAAAAATTTGTGCTTCACCTATGGAACTATAACCCAGCCTATACAGAAACATTGCAAATGTGACCAGTTAACCTAGGGAAGTCACAAAAAAATTGTATTTGGTATCTAACTTCAAATTTTTATCAGCTTTGAGAAGCCCTTCCCTCAAGGAGACTTCATAGGTAAAGTTCTATTTGTAGTGGAGTGTGACGGTGTCCTCAGGGGTCCGAGGATGAGGGAAGGGACGAGGATTTGACTCCATGTTTCAGAAGGCTTGACTTATTATTTTATGATATATATTACATTAAAACTATACTAAAAGAATAAAAGAAAGGATTTCATCAGAAGGCTGGCTAAGAATAGAAAAAGAATGGTAACAAAGGCTTGTGGCTGAGACAGTCCAGACAGCTGACTGTGATTGGCCATTAATTAAAAACAACCACGAGACCAATCCCAGATGCACCTGTTGCATTCCACAGCAGCAGATAACCATTGTTCACATTTTGTTCCTGAGGCCTCTCAGCTTTTCAGGAGAAAAAAATCCTAAGGAGAGGATTTTTCAGAAAATATCATGGCTACGGGGGAGGACAAAGCACAGACAAAAGAAGTCACCCAAATTAAGATTTTAAAGAGAAGGGGGTGGGGGAGAGAATAGGAGGGGTAAAAGCAGGAAAAAACATGAATTGATCATGAACAATTCATGATCATGAATGGATCAGAACAATTTAATAAGCGAAAGAGAATAAGAAATTGTGACAAAAAAAAAAAAAAAAAAAAAGAAAAGAGGGAGAGAAGAAAAGAAAGGAGGGAGAGAAATAAACCCCAAGAAAAACAAGTGGTGCAAGTGAACAAGTCACTCCCCACTAAGTGAGCAGTGCCAGCCAGTTCCTGAGCTTTCCCCTGCTAGCTGAGAGGATTCCCAGTGCCCTGGAGCATCCCCTGGGAGGGCTGGGGTCAGCTGTGCCCCCTCTCCTCACTGCCAGGGCACTGTGAGAGCCTGAGCAGCCCCTGGCTCAGTGCAAGCCCTGCTCTGCACCAGCTGAGGTGTGACATGGTGATTGCTGTCACCCCAAATGCAGCACCCAGCCCTGCAGCAGCCCCAGCAGGACACAGCCCCCACAGAGGGGAACAGCCCCATTTCTCCTTGGGAAGCATTTCCCTCTGCTCTGGGAGCAGAGAGAAGGCTCCAAGGGGAGGGAAGCTCAGCAGCTGTTGGAATCCATAAGATTGAGAAGGTTTTTAAGAAAGTTTTGAAAAAGACAAGCCCCAAAGACAGTAAAGACAGTGAAATGCCAAAGCAGCAGAAAAAGTTTTCTAAGCTGTAGCGCAGACGTGAGAAATAGAACAGCAGGCCTATGTGATTTGCCTAAGTTGCAAAAAGTATATTTTAAGTATAAATTTAGAAGGTTAAATATGAATAGAGCTCTGTGCTTTGTCTTTTATGAACGAGACATTGTATTAGAGAAAAAACTGCTATTGTTTTAACCACAGCTATGTGTACTTCAAGTGATTAGACAGAGCTACTGTCAATATGCTTTTGCTTTGTGTATTTAGATGAAACTTAGACTGAGACTGTCTTATGTTATGCTGTAATGTTCAGTTTCCTCAGCATTCTGTTTGATCAGTAAGCTGTCAGCATCTCTCTGCTCCATTGTCATAACAATGTAATTATATTGATGCTAGAAAAATAAAAGCTCTAGACGTTGATTTCGGGTGTCCCATCCTGTTGGTAGCTGTATATAAACTACCAGCAAAACAGCAGCCTGCACACAAATCCCCTTTTCAGCTCTTCAAGGGTCCCATTCCCAAATCCCAGGACATGCTGAGTGAGGGGTTCCATCCATTTTCTTTGTATGGAAGTGGTAAAGAGGATGCAAATTAACTGTACAAAGGTATCAAGAAGAATAAGCATTCTCTCTTAGACTTATGTTATGTTGAACTATTTTACAATCTACTTTCATCCACAAATACATCCCTAAACATCAACACCAAATCACTTACAGCTACCATTAAAGTGTTTCATCAGTGTATCACTTGATGGCATTTAAAAGACTTTATTTCCATACATCCAAATGCCACAGCAAATTATTTCAAACCAGTAAGAAACACAAATAGTTAGAAGGTTACGTGTGGCATCTTAATTTACATTTCAAATGGCAACAAAGTCATGAATGCGGCTTGACATCAGAAATGCATGGACTGAATTAGACGAGCCCTGTCCTAAATGTGAATATAAACCCACCAGGCTAGTTTTAGGTCAGACTTCTGCTGTATTTACAGTCCTGACACAGCAAAAAAATCAAACCAGTGCCTCTTTCCTCTCTGTCTTCACAGATCCCGTTTGTGAGTTTGGGTTTGGCTCATTGCAACTATGAGGTCAGTGTATAAAATACTGGATTTTATATATATTTTATATCATTATATATAAATATATATATAATTATATATAATATATATATTATATATAATAAATATAAGAAATATTACATATAAAAACAATTATATATAAATATATATTTTATATATTATATATAATTATATTGGCTTCAAGTTCCACCCTGATTTCCTATTTTTCCTATTTATATTATACAATTTCCTATTTTTTCTATTTATATTATAAAAAATGGATTTTATATATAATTATTTATCTATATATATAATATAGTTATGAGAATATATATGTATTATAATTCTATATCATGTCTATATTTTAGCTTCAAGTTCCACCCTGATTTCCTATTTATCCCCTAGGCAGCTCTGTAATAACCGAGGATGAACAAGATACCAACACCTCCATAACCCAAATTATTGGGTAAATCAGCTTCTCACCTTCACCCTCATCTCGTGCAGGAGGTAAAATAAACCAACACAGATTGCAAATCTGCTCTTGCTGGGGCTGTGGGTTAAAGCCAGTTCTGGTTATTGTTGGGGAATAAAGCACAGCAAAATTTAAGAGTCCTCATGCTCAGAGTCATGAATGGAGAGGAAATATCACAAGCCCCCATAGCACATGAACTCCAGAAATAAGGAAGTCTGGATTTCCTTTGAATTTACTTGTAATTGATCAGCTTTGGTGCCTAAGAAAATACAAAACTTCAGCTGTCATCAAAAACTTATGGAAGGACATCACTCAGTAGAATTTCCTGGTGTTCTAAGAAGGTCTTGTCAGATGTCAGTGCAGCCTTTTCCTCAGGGCACTGGTCTTGCAACCAAGTGCAATTTTAATCTGTAAGGACCCAATGTTTTTTCCAATACCTACCACAGAGCACATGAAACAATGGCTTAGAAAATATTAGAAAAGGTACATGGATAGAACAAACCCCCCCAGACTGCCATAACAAACCAGTTTGGCATAGTCTCAAAATGAATAAATATGGTTAGAGAGAAGGAAAAAAGGTCTTTCATTACAAGATGGGCAATTACAGTTCAGCCTAAGCCTGACTGTGACTCTGAAACTCAGCCTAAGAAATCTCTAACTAGTCACTGTTCACATTATCATTCTAGTTTCAGCTGTTACCATTTTAAAAGACACACATGTGTAGAAAATGTATTTTTTAAATTTCACGTACGGTTCAAGAGAAAATGGGAGAGGAAAGGGATATGGTAGCTGTAACATTTTTCAGTTTCCCTCATTCATCTGTGCCAAGTTAAAAATAAAATTACTATTAGAATAAAGTGAGTTGCTTGATGCTATTTCTCCAGTGCCTTGTGACACCAATCTGCAAACCTGCTGAGTTCCCAGATAAACAGTTTCACTCAAAATAGATAAATTATTTAACATGTTATGCATAGAATGTTATTTCTATCAAGGTACCACGTATATTGATATAGTAGTGAAGTGAGATTCCCTTCCAGAAATAGAATTGTTATGAGCTCCTTGGATGCACAGGTGAACAATAATGGAAGTGAAATCTCCTGGGGCCTGTCTTCAATCTGTAACTTGTTCCAGAAATTGTGTGTTCCTGGAAGAGAACTTGCAGCCCTTTATTCCAGACTAACTCACCTAATTGCTTCAAGCTGCTTTTCTGTTTGCATTATTTGCCACCTCCTCACACACTCCGAAAGAAACCATTACCCTTTTCGCTGCCAGGCTAATCAGTGCCACAACTTCACACTTGCTAAAACTGCTAGATAAGGGGAAAAAAAGAGACAGGGGAGAGCAGAAAACATCCTTACTGCCAAATGATGTATTTTCATTAAGTTCTCTTTCCTTCAGAGGAAAAGAATCTCTGAGGCTTGCATGAATCAATAAATAGTATTGGGTTTATAATGGCAGAAAAGCAGATGTGTTTAATTTATTAAAGCATATCCATATCCTTCCAGGCACGTCTCAGCCCCAGTGCATTAGGCAAACTCAGAGAGAACAAATGGAAACTCAACACAGAATGCAGAGTTTCCTGTTTTATTCAGGAGAAAATTTCTGGCTGAAATTGGGAAGCCATGCATTCAAAGGGGTTGAAGTTCAGCATCTGTTCCCATCATGTTACCAGGATTTTAGTTTTCCATTTGCTGTCATGTCAATGCCGATTTTTTAAAACAGTGAAAGAATGGCTAAAAAATATTAAATGAATAAAACAAAATAGAAACTTTGTTAATTCACCAGGTGATTTTTTGCTCTGTGAGGCATATCCTTCCTCCTGTCCAGATTCTCTGAATCAGGATTGAGGAGTCTTGAGGAAAAGGAATCGTTTAAATATAGCTCCAACTTGAGTGTAAGCATTTACCATTAAGGGACCACAAACTGCTCCTCTGAGATCTGCTCTCCCTGCTCTCACAAAGAGGTTACTTGAGAAGGGACTGGATTTTCTTTAAATATTAAAATTCATCAGAAATTACCATCTTCAATGCAGCCAGTAGAAAACAGAAAAGCATAAAATACAAACCCAAACCTCATCTTCACAATCCCATTCAATAACTTGGTCTGTCAAGTAATTAGAGCAATGCAACAAATTCGACAAACCTTCCTTAACTTGTTCCCCTCAGCCATCCTTTGAGAGTTAGAAAAAAAGGCACTCTACACATGATCAGGTTAAAAAATCCCCACAATTTAGAATCAAATGTATCTTTTGAAGAAATCACTAACAAAAATCCCATCTTGCTGAAAGCAATTGGTGATGTTCATTTATCTCAGCTGCAGAGTACAGGACTGAGACAAGCTCTGTGGGTACACAACACCCCCGGCCAGCACAGACACCAACAAAATGCAGCTCCCAACTTTGCAATGTTCATTTAACATTGATTTACCACAGCATTTTGAAATGGAGAGGAGTCCACAGAACAGCTGAATTTGTTTACTGGTGGGATCTCTGCACGTGCCTGGACTTTGCCTCTCTTTTAGGATAAAACTGAAGATGAGCACCAGGCCCTAGACATGAAGTTGTCCCTTCTCAGGATTATTTGCACAATTATCATGCCAGTTCTTCCATTGGGAGCAGCAGCAAAGCAGCCAGCATTTGTGCCACACTTTCCAAAGGATTAGATTCAGGATGCATTATTCAAATAAACAGATCACTGTGCTGAAACACCTTGAGAGATCAGGTTGGCAAGCCATGTGTGACTTCTGATCACAAAAATCACAAAAGCGAAGTAAGTCCAGTAAGTGAACTATTGGTTTTTTAAGAGTAATCTGGAGAGAATAAAAGGATTAACAAATATAAAGGCACTTTAACCTACACTCCCTCCTATGGTAAAATTCTTAACTTTTGGCCTGTGTTGCTTGTTAGGGGGAATTCCGTCATGAGAACATAAAGGAAGTGCAGCTTTTAAAAACAGAGGCACTTCTAATGGCAGCTTCCAGCCCCTGGCCTTTTGCACCTCCCCAGACTGGCCATAAAAGCTCCCTGGCAGCTGCAGGAACATCAACAGCACTGCCCAGAAACTGAGAGGCTCCACAGGAACAGCTCCCTGCACTATCACCTGCTTAGGGCTGGCTCTGGGCTCTGCAGAAACATCCTTTTAAAAGCAGTGAAACAGCTTTTGTTCTCTTTTCAAGTGGAAGTAAGCAACATTCAGAAGTGACATGAAAGGGACTCTCAGAGTTTACAGCACTGGAAGTTGTGACTGACGGTTACATCTTTTATTTCATACAAATGAAAGCTAAAAAGCTGGGGCAATATTAACAGGTATTTTATACTGGCCTCCAGTTTGGGTTAACCAGAATTGCAGAGTGGAGGATTAGCTCTGCTCCCAGAACAAAGTTATCTATCAGTTTTTAGTACAAAGAATGATGTAAACCACAGCCTGAACCCTTGGTGTAAATAGTTTAACAAGAATCAGAGAACTGAATAAAAAAGGGATCCACACAAAGATCACTGTGTCCAAGTCCCTGCTCCTTGCAGATCTTCCTCAAACGAACTCCCATGACTGAGAGCATCATCCAGATGCTGCTTGAACTCTGACAGGATTTCTGCTGCTGTCTTGGCACTGGAACAACAGGAAAAAAACCAGGAGCAATTCTTTTGCAAAACAAAGCAGAAACCTTGAAGTTCTCTTATGCTTTCTATTGCCTAGTATCTATAGGGCTGGATACACAGGAAGATCAGCCCAGTGCAGCTCCACTGTCTCCTTCAAGGTGTTTTTTAACTAAACACACTGAATGCCAACCCCTGACATCCATCCACACATCTCCACGAGGCTGTCTCATGCAGTGTTGAGTTCAGGGACAACCACAGCCATAAAGGTTGCACCAATTTTAGTTAATGCCATTTCTTTCTACTTTTGGGCCAATACAAAGGTGTCTCAGCAAACCCAGCCAGCCAAGACCCCAGCAGGTACTTGTCAGGAGCTCAGGTTTAAGACCTGTGCTTGCCTAATCCAGAAGCTGTTCTGGATTTCTCCCTGAAGGTTGCTCCACCCTGCCCGTTCTGCAAGGCCAGCCAGTGCAGCTGCATGGTGGAATTAGACCCTGCAAGGGGCTCTGACAGCCTCTTTCTCTTGGTCTGCTTATACAAGGGCAGCCCAGCTCCTGGAGCTGCATTTCCACCTTGCTTACTGTGAAAAATGCCTATTTCATGATTGGCTTTTTGCAAATATTAAAATGAATATTTTATGTGTCAGGTTAGAAAGTTATTTATGCAGTTATATCATACAGAAAGTTATATTATACAGGTATACTGTATTAATCTTCTTAAAGTAGTTTTAGGTTATAAATAATGCTAAAATAGAAACTATGTGATGTAAGATACTTTTATTAACTAGCTCAAGAATGGGATGAGATAATTGTGGCATTCACATTCTCTGAAAAATCCCTTCACCCAGGATTTTTCTCCTGGGAAGCTGAGAGGCCTCAGAGAAAAGGAAAACAATTTTTATCTCATTTGCTTCTCCTGTGTTGTGCTCATGTGGAATGTGTTTGGAGATTGTTTACCCACAGGTGATTGTTCCATTGCATTCTGCTGGGAGTTGTTTTCACTCTTTGGCCAATCAGGGCCAAGCTGTGTTGGGACTCTGGAGAGAGTCAGGAGTTTTCATTATCAGCTTTTTAGCATTCTGTAAGTATCCTTTCTGTATTCTTTAGTACAGTATAGTATTCTTAAATATAATATAGTATCATAAAGTAATAAATTAGCCTTCTGAGAACACAGAGTCAGATTCATCATTCCTGCCTTCACTGGGGCATTTCCCAGCAAATCCAACAGACAATCAAGAAATTCTCTGCCCAGAGATAACAGCAACAGGACACCAAAATCCCCAAGAGAAGAATTATTGCCTCCTTATCAGAAAAGCCCAACTTTCTTCCACATCCTTCCCTGCTTTGAGGAGCCAACGGGATTAAGGGGGAGAAGTTGACAATAACCAGAGAACTCCCCTTGTTTGAAAAGAATTTATGCATCATGTATGAGATATATGAATATGCAACAGGCTATTGCTTTTAAGGGTTAATCCTTTGTTCCTGTGTGTGTTTTCAGGGCTTAATTGCCCTAGGAAAGCATCCAGATGTTTATATTTCTTTATTTTTTTATTGTCCTAAATCTGATTGTCCAAATTCTTATCGCTCTAATTTTTATTATTATTTTTATATTTTTTTACTATTAAACTTTAAAAATTTGAAAATCTAAAACTTTAAAATTTTAAAAACTTGAAAAATTTGTAAGCAAGTGATTGGTGTTTTCCACACTTCCCCTGCTGACAGACCATGCAGACCTTCACCAGCCACTCACAGCCCTGAACAGCTGCCTACAAAACAGAATTAGCTTTTGATTTTTTCCACTTCTGCTGTTCTGAAGCTAGATTGCTGTTGGGAAAGTATCATGCAGCAGATCAGCTGCACCTTTCTGATCCCAGACAAAACTGCACACACCAGGAAGCAGAGATGAACGATTCTTGAGGCAAAACCAGCAGTCTGTTCCCAAAATCAAGGGGAGAGTCAAATACTGAGGACCTCTGAATATTTTAATCAGCTCCTGATGCCTCATAGGTATTATTTTCCACTTCTAAAAGAATCCCAAAACAAAACCCACAGAAAAATCCCAAGCAAACATCTAGAACTAAAAAATCCTAAGCATAAATCAAGTAAATATAACAGATAGTTATTAATGCTTCAGTGGTGGATTTTCAGGCAGTGCCTCAATAGAAATACAAGCGCCCCTCTGGACCATTGTCTCTCCCTCTGGCTTGCAGGTGTGGAATTTGGTCAGTAAATAAACTAAAAGTCAAGGTGGACAAATATTTATTAAACAAGGTGAGAGCAGCACCTTCAAAGAGACTTCTGACTTTGCATTGCAAATTCTTTTCAGAAACTCCCCCTCTTTACACAGTCTGTAGGGCCAGGATCTGCACTGGAATTGTGACAGACACACCCGGAATCCTGCAAGGGACTCCAGAATCAGAACCTCAGCAGACAAAATGTCATTTGCTTTTCATTTCCACGTCGTGAGCACAGATATTGGGTTGCCAGCAAATGATGGCACTGTCAGGGTTTATTTCTGCCCTGACCTGAGTGTGCACAGGCCTGGCACACACACTCACATGCTGTGTGCTCACACATATTTCCACCAAATCAATTTGTAAATGCAGATACTTAGGCAGAGCTACACCTATCTGAGGACACTGCTGCAACACCTTTCAAAAGAACCTCACTGATCACTGTTTGGAATAAAATCCTTCAGTAGAAGGACAGGATTTATGAGGAGTTATTAATTATTCTGCAAGCAATTTCTTCATGTCAAACAAAAAAAATCCAAATAAAAAAAAATTGTATGTGTTAAATCTATATATCCTAAAAGTGATGTTACAGAAACAGTAACCAGATTAAACACGTGCAGGTATGGACCTTGATTGAAGTGCTCATTTAATATAATTTAGGTATCTGAAATATTCTGCTTACTTGATTAGAGTAGATTGTTTGCATTTTGATTTATTGCTTCGAGATCAGTATTCATTAAGTCACTTAATATAAAGGCACCCTTACAGCTGCTACCCTATTAAAGGCAATCATTTTTTCCCAGTCCTGTTTATAGCACAGTCACTGTTACACTGAAACAGCCCGGAACCATTTATTAATCACAACCACAGTTTCCATGTACAAGTATCTCCAGAAACAGCTCCTGATGGTGAGGCTTTGTGTTATGCACAGGAATTACAAATTACGTTTTGTCTCTAATTCAAATAGTTTCTAGTCTCATCTACTGTCAGGGAGGCCCTGGGGTAAACTGTGCAAGAGGGTGACTCCTATTTAAAATATTGCCTGGAAGTTTCAGAATGTTGTAGGACTGTGGCTTTTTGTACTAAGTAAGGATCGCAGTTTTCACTCAAACCAATGCACTGAAGTCAATGCAATTCCTCTGTAACTTCAAGAAACTTTTTCAATTGGAATTGTAAACACAGCACTTTTATCTTTCAGCACCACTGGCCAAAGACTACAGACCTGGTTCAATGGTTCTGGCTGATACATTTTACATTTATTCTTTTCCTGGTATCAAAAGGGACAGAATAATCCTGTGATAGTGACATGTAATGAACTGAACCACTGGCCAAAAAAAGATTAAAATTCCAGAAAAGCCACAGTTTGTGCTTATCCCCTTTGTTTTATCATCTCTGGGAGGTCAGTAAGAAAACACCCTGACACACGAAACAGACAAGATAAAACACGCACAAATTGCAGCAAATTGCTGTCAGCTCTTGCGTTTGTGGCATGAGTTTCTATCATGTTACCAACAGTGATTTCAATTCATGAAAAGCCTGTAAACCACCCTGGAGAACTGTGCAGGACACAGCTCTTAGTGGCTCTGAGTGCAGAGGCACTGATTAGCAAAACTCTTCCAGGGTCACCCCACGCCCACTGTAATAGTGAATAGTGGGTTAATAGTGCCCACTCTCTGACGCAGACAACCAAACTAAAATTGACCTTCAAACCATCCTAAAACATTTATTTTATTTTCCTAATTACGCAAGTTATTCATAGATGAGGAAAAAGAGTTTTTTGTCTATTCCACAAGTATATCAACCCATCAGTAATGCAAAAAAGCTTCAATGGGATTTATCCAAGACCAGATACAAAAGCATTACCTGAAAATTTCAGTATTATTTCCTCATACAAAGCATTTTTTTCCCTGTTGCTAGATAATTCCAATTAATATACTGATACATCCAGGAATAACAAAAAAAAGTTTGGCTATACTTCTTCCCTGGAACAATGCAACAGGATTTCAAAGGGCTTTCATCAACACAAATTTTATTTTGTAATAATATTCTGAAAAGCAGCACTTCCAGTCTGCAGCTGCCCCGTGCTGTTTGCCCAGGGATCAGGCATCCACCACAGCCCCTCTGCTCCTGAGAGAAAGAATTTCTCACAGAACTCCTACCAGCATCCCTTTATACATCCAATTATATATACTGTTACACTTATTTCTTCTATTTCTGTGCTTTCTATCCAAAATCATTACAATTAATGGGAAAAGCTCCACGGCCTCCAAGGGATTTCATCTATTCATCTTTCTGCTCTGTCAAGAAATGCTGATGTTTAAAGGAATCGTGGTCCCTGCTCTGTGTAGCTTCATTAAAACTACTGTGGCAGAAGTAGTTCAAAGGCACAAGGCTTTTAAAGCTCTGAAGAAGCTTGAAAAGTCTGCCTGGTAATATATTAAAAATAGATATTTTTAGTATAATAATGCTTCAGTGAGGTACTGATCAGGTAGAGGAGATAATAAGAGAATGTGGTAAGGGAAGAGCGTCAGAAAAATATCAGCCAAGGTATCTCAGGAGTCAGTTTTGTACTTTAAGAGTATCTGAGCAAACAGTGCAGTGTTACATTAACAACTGACTTCAAGTGGACCAAAATTTTGATTGATAAAATAATAAATGGTCAGGTTTGGGTCACTGAAAGACAAATCTCATGCAGATAAGTCACCTTATAGCTCACTTTTTTTACTCAAACTGGAGAAGGGGGAGAAGGAAAATAAAGTCACATAATAAGAGCAGAAAACATAACATTTTCTTCTCCAACCTCTTGAATTAAGTACAGTTACTAAGACTTATGAAACAACCTTGGATTATTTTGTAACAAATCCATTTAATTTAAACAACTACACGGGGACCAGAAGCAAAATGCACCTGGGGTAAATAATGGCAAGTAGGATTTTTTTTTCCCCTTGAACATCTCCCAGTCTACTAAAACACTGCAAACAATTCATAAAGCCAAAGGTTCATTAAAGACTGTTATCCTTTGGCCATTTTACTTTCCTTTTCCTTAAAAGTAACTTCCTGAGAGATTTTATTTAAGTTACATTGATGAACAGTCATAATATTTGTATGAGAAACATCCCCAAGTTATGCAAACCTCACAAACTTCCACTCTGCAAGGTATAAAGAAACTTGAATTTCACTGTGATCTTCTTCCAGCAAAGATGCAACTGGTGAGACCACTGAGCCTCAGAGGGATTTAGGGACACAGCACAATCCTCCCTAACCCCAGAATCCTGGCACTTTTGGGATGGATGCTGCTCCATCACCACACCCCACAGTCACTCCTTGCAGAGATCCTCCCGGGGCAGCAGCAGTGCCCAGTCTCCCTTTATCCTTTCTGCAGTTATCATTAAGGAGGGAAAATGATCTGCCTGGAGGATCTGAGAGCAGAGAAAGGCACAGAAGGGCTTCCCATGGTACTTCTGTCCCACTGAGAGACAATTAATTCAGTGAGTGGGTCCTGATCAGCCCAAGCACAGCACCCCCACCAAGGGCCCAGGAAGAGGTTTCAATAATTCTCAAGTGCTGCAAAAAGCTAGACTGGGGCAAATAAGGATAGCAAATCATTTGGTGGAGTTGGACAAAAGAAAATTAAAGCACTGGGATGCTGTCCTCCTATTGCAGGGGTTCCATACCGTTGTCTCCTTATCACAGAAGTTCCACACCTTCTTGGTGTTTCTCATGGGCAGCCCCTCAGAGCACTGACTCTTCCCTCTTCCCAAAGCAGCCACTGACTCCAGTTCCCTTCTCACCCACCCACCCCACTCTTTTATAGCCTCTTCTTCTCATTGCTTACAGCTGTGCCTGTTAAAGTCAGGCCTGCTCCTGATCTTTGATCATTGGCCCAGCAGCAGCTCCTTAGGGGTGAGATTACTTTCTCCACTATCTTTATTTTCTTCTATTCCATCCCCCTACACTGGGAAGCTGCTGCAAAGGGCAATGCTAAGCCTGTCAAAATAGAGGCAGTGGCCAGAGCATTCTGTATTTACCCCAGTTAAATACAATTTAGGTACATCAGCCTGGGTCTGGAGCTGCAGGGCTTGATGAACAAACACAAACCACATCCCCTTTACTGTATTTTGCTAAGAATTTCCTACCATGTAGAACTGAACTGGTGGTTTATGTGCCCACTATGACACTTCCCTAACTTTTAATTACAGTCTGAGAATGTGTAACTGATACACAGATCCCACCCAAACATAAGTGTGGGAATGGAACAGACACAAGGGTATGAAAACTGAAATCACATGTTAAAAACCTCCACTTCTGCATGGCTAAAAGCTTTTCATCTGGCAATTTTCAAATATCCCATGTGTTTGGAATGACAGAGCATGGAAATGTAAGTCACTTGGCACTAAGCATTATCAAAAATAAAGCACGTGATATTTCATTTTTCTCTTTTTTGTACTATTTCCCCCTCACACTCAATTAATCAACTGCATTTTTATTCTTTATATACAGGAAAATCTTCATGCCCTTCCCCTTAAGGACACTATTGTTCCCAAACCCAGCAAAACTGCCTTTCCCTGGTGCCCAGGACCATCCACAACCAGCTGGTCCTCCCTCCAGGTATCCCCGCAAGGCTTTCAGAGGGGCTGCTGGAACACAAACACAGCCATGCTTCATCCCCATCCCTCCTCCTCTGCTCCCTGGCGTTTCCCAGAGATGCTGCCAGGGCTCCTGCATCCCCTGAGAGCAGCAGGCTGAACGCTCCACTCACACCTGAGCCATCCTTCAAAGGAAACAAGGAATTTCTTTCATAGCCCTGCAATAGGCACCAGTTCTTCGCTGAGCCGTTTTTCATATCTCAGCTGTAATTCCACAAATAAGCCTTTTAAATCCTGCAAGTGCCTCCATGGTGTGTCCCAGCCCCTTCTGGGGCAGAGCTGGAAACAATCCACACAGCATTTCCAGTTCCTGAAGAAATGAGGAAAAAATTGTGCGCAATTTTTCTTCTTAGTGTTTGAAATTATTCTGCTGTCCATGTGAAATGACCACTTTGGTCCTCAGTAAATTCTTTAATGAAAAAAAGAATACAAAAGAACAGCTTTATTAGCCTGGGATATGGAACACAGGGCTGAAGGTAACGAAATGGCACTGATGAGATGAACTGCATTATTTCCAGTCTCAATCTACTGTGAACAGAATGAGATTTTCTCAACGTTTTTGGGAGGGGGAGTTGCTTGCTCACTGTGTAAGCTTTGAATTTCAGCACTCACTCAGAACATATTGCAGCTCTGCCTTCTTTTGCTGAAGCTTTGAATTGCCACAGTTACAGGCTGGAGCTTTCCCCAGTGATCAGAGATGGACTTCATTTCCATATTCAGTACTTAGCTGCTTCTTTTATCCATCTCTTTCCTAAAGATGATCTCCACATATTCTATTTGCCCACCATCTAGAATTCCCCTTTGAAATTCTTTGGGAATGAACAGAGCCATTGGAGCCCTGGCACAATTAGGGGACTGTAATCTCTCTGAGTCAAATGGATGAAGCAATCAAGGCCTGGATTCTTCTTGGAATATAAAAAGACAGAAGTGTAATGAAAATAGTTTATTTGTGTTTCAGTAAAATCTATAGTTGAAGACTTCTACCACCTTCTCAAGAATCTAACTAGACTAGAAACTTCTGTATCCTTGCTGCATGAATCAGAACATTTGCAGAGAAAGCTCCCAAAAGAGGCTCTGGATTTAAAGTCTTATACCAAAACTTTGAACTATGAACTTTGGCTACATCACACTTCTTCTCAGACCCTGCCAGGTACCAAGCATGGACACCTACAGCTCCCACTGCCAATCTCAGCAATCTCTGCAGTTCAGAACTTCTCAATTTCTTAACCCAGCACCATAGAAAGCCAGCTATTTTCTGCCATCAGCCCTCTTCTCAGCTTCCTGCTTTTCTAAAAAATCCAAGTTTCTCTGTTTCAGTCTCTAAAGACCTAAAAATTACTTTCCTTCTTGAAAAAAAAAAAAACATTCTTTAACGTATATGACATATACGTTTATTTTATACAGCTATGGGGAAACATGTTCTTGTTGGTTTGGTAATCATGACTGAGCAATAAATGAAAAGAAAAAAACCAAACTTTGAAGCTTATTGCAAAACCAACATTGTTTCTATCATATGGATTTTGTTGACAGACCTCAGAGAACCACAGGAAGGCACTTCAGGGTAGGAAGGGAACTTACATTGTTCACAGCCTTTACCTGAACCTGGAAGATTTTTGAATAGTTTTGAAAGAGAATTCACAAGTGAGTCTCACTTAAAGCATAAAGCTCCTAGATGAAGTCCAGCAGTTTGGTGTGGGACACTCATCATTGCACTGCGAAGAAACCTTGGGCACATCTCTTGGTGTTTGTGTGCTTTTATTGGTGTCTGTGTGTTTTTATTCCAGGCACAGCAGCAGCTCTTTCCTTCCTGCACCAAAGCTGGGGGCTCAGCTCACTAAAGGCTGTGAAGTGCCCAGCTGGAGAACCCCCATGAAATCCAAACACAGATTAACCCCCAAGAGAGGCAAACCCAAGGATTTTGCTCCCCTGGAGCCCCCCAGAAGGCTCCCTGCCCCTTTCCCTGAAAATGCCAAATCAAAGAGAGCATCCAGCAGCCTGAATCAAACAACCACTGGGAGAAATCACCAAGACATGCATCGCTATCTAACCCAACCTGCCCAAAAATCAGTGAGAGGATGAGCCCAGGAGCATTGCTGGCAAAGGAACAGAGACTCAGAGAGAGCAAAGGGCTCAGGCTGCAAGGCAGGGGAATTGGAATTGCCACTGGAAGGTATATTTAAAAAAACCCAACCCTTATGTCAGGTCTAAAACGGAAAAGTCTTTATGATTTCTACCCCTGAGAGTACAGAACTAATCAGAAAGGGTGTGTGCTTCCCTCCCACTGCCAGCCCACACAACCCTGCATCATCTTTGTCCTTTCTAAACAAAGATTTTTTTCCTAATTTTTTTTTTTTTTTGGTGCTTATCACAATGTTGCTATTCCATGACCATAACCATAGCTCTGAGAGGAGCCTCCTTAACTCCCCACACCAGGATTAATTTATTATGGCAACAGAGGAAGAGAGAGCAGGGAACAAATATTTTCCCCCAAAGCATCAGGATTGGCAGCCTACACATGGGAATGCTGAAGATTCTGAATTTTTTTCCCCTGCCTGCATTCCAAAATTCTCAATTTTCTCTTCTCCTGATTCTGTCTCTGTCACCACACCAAATGACACACTGCCCCATTTCCTGTAAGCAAACAGCAGTGCAGCTCCAGGGCACAGCACAGTGACAAGGAACTTGCACCACAGATCCTTCTGATTGCTGAGTGCAAGGCAAGAATAGTCCTAGAAAAATGTCATATTAAAAAAAAAAATTTAAAATTATATTTTACATCACATTTGACCCACAGACAATTCAGCTCCTGGATGGATCAATTATGTAAAGCCAATATGGCTAAAAGGCAAATCCTTTCAAAAATTTCATGGCAAACAAAAACAGGACAAGGAGGAAAACACATTTACCAAGGATCCCTTAGCACTTACCAGAAAAATTAAAACATATTAAAAAAACATTTTTGAAATAATTATTTTAATTTTCATCCTATTGTCTTTCAATTTTTTTCTCCAGAGACATAAAAATGGTGATTTTGGGTAAGACCGTGAACAGCATCAGAAACTTGCATCCTGATGTCTCAGAAGAAAAAAGAATCTCCTGCTTCAACCATTACACCCTCCAAAGACTCACTGGGATCACTGAGCACTCAGAAACCACCACTGTGCCCACACTTCAGACATTTCATAACATCTGCATATTCATTCCATAGAAATTAGGTTTTTCTCACTTTAGTTTTCAAGTTGAGCTATGCTGCTTGTCCTAAAAATCCAGATTTGAGATTTTATTTGTATATTTTAATTCTGGCAGACCACATGTTCCCTTTCCCATTTTTTTGACTGTCAATTCAGCTGAATAGAACTGCCTATAGTTTTATAGGTGCTGCTCAGCAACAGCAGTCCTGTGTTAGCAACTCTGCGCTGCATTTAGACGTCCACTCACGCAAGCCTACAGACATAAAAGTTTCATAAATAAATATACATTTTCAAGGTGACTTTCTTTAAAACAGCTCAATTCAAAGATAACAATTTTTGCCTTCTGGCACTTGTCCTGAAAAATATTCATTTTGCATGAGTAAGTCCATGTAAAAGGCAAAAAGAAAAAGATGCCACTACTGCTTTTAAAAATAGTCGGGGAATAAAAAAGAAAGGAAGTTACATATTTTCTAAATTCCTCTGTGGATAATGTCACGGGAAATCTGCTCTGTAGCTTCAAGTAGACAAGATGTTAAGGTCAGCCTTGGGCTCAGCTCAGCAGAGCTCAGATGTTCCAGGCTCTCCCTGTTCCTCTGGGGCTGCAGAGCAGAGGGGCTCAGAGCCAGAGCTGCCCATTGCCCTGGCCTGGGGTGCCACCCTGCCAGGAGCTGCTCGTGGGATTAGGAATGGATTTTTAAATCAAAAATAAAAGGAAAATGGATGAAAATGAAATGGATGAAAATCCTGGATTTTTGTTTTTCAAACATAGTGAGAAAAATATCCTAATTATAAAAATGATGAAAAGAAAAACACGCTGTTAAGGAACCATTTTGGTTTGTTGTGAGACCAAAGGAGAGAAACCTGGGGAGGAAACATGGTTCTGCCAGTGCACCAGGATAATGGGATCCTTCCTTTCGGAGTGATGCATTCGGATTTTAGCTTTTCTAATTTTCATGTATTTGTAATCCCGCAGTTTTTAGTGTACAACTCCAAACTCCACACACAGTGGGAGCTGCTGCTTCCCCATTTTGGGCAGACACAACAATTCCTCTCCAGGCCTGGGAGTCAAGGACACCTCACTGCCTCAGGCCCCAGAGATGGAAACAAAAGCGAGCTGGGGGAGCAAACCTGGGGTAAATGACTTCATTACCTGAAGCTGTAATTGGCAGATTAACCCCCAACATGCAAATGGACCACAGTTACAAAACTATGAAAACCCATGACCCATCATCCATTTTTTGTGTGCAGTCCCTGGGGAGCTTCATCTGCCCTAAATGTACCTGAAGGCCCTTCAATAAATAGAACTGCTTTTTATTCCCTTAATTCTGTCTGGCTTCTGTTTTTAGGCAGTCCCAACAAGGCATCAGGAGAGCCAGGTTAATTCAAGGCTCAATCCTGGGTAAGTGCAGGGAAACCAGAGCTCTGCCTTCTGCAATGCCATCAGATTCACAGGGAGAGAAGCACAGCCAAAACCCCAACACACCCAAAGAGGGTTTCAGAAGAGGAGAAAGAAGAAGTCATGTTGGACTGCACTCTCTCTTTTCCTGCTGACAATCCCAACACACAGAACACAGCACACATTCAGTGACATAAGATTTACATTAATGGAATAATGCTAAAAACAGCACAGCACAGCTCGACTGACAAACTGACAATAAATTAATGCATTGGCTTTAATATTAGCTGCACAACTTGATTTCCTGGGATTTTTGCTTAAGATGCTACAAAAAAAGGGGGGAAAAAAAGAAAAATACTTATTTTCTTGTGGGTAGTGAATTTTTTCTCAGCCTTTATAAATGTTGTTTGGGAGCACAGTGGTGTTCCTGCTGTCTCTGTTGCTGCCTGGGTACAGAGCTTTCTCCTCCCTCCAGGAGGTGTTTCATACCTCCAACGAGTGATGTGTAGGTACCTCTACAGCACCCACAGATGGATGTGCCAGGATGTTTGCACAGATTCATTTATTGCATATATCCTGCGGGATAGAGCAGCATTCATTCCACGATGAAATGTGTGTTGGTGGTTGTCAGACAAAGTACACAATCACACAGCCTGGGAATTGTGAAATCTAACATCCATGGCAAGTCTTATTTTCTCTCTTTGTACCACACAAGTCACTGGAAACCATTATCTCTAAGGGAATGATGGCACAGAAAAGTTTACAAAAGTGCTGCAGAGACTATGTTTGGAAAGAAGGAAAAGTTAAATCCATATTGCAAGGCAGCATTCTTACATATGTGAGAAGCACATTTTAGAGAGCTCTCTAGATCCAACAACTGCTTTCCCTTTCTGGTGTTACCCAGTTATCCATGTTGTTAAACATAGATTCACTGGAAACCAGCTCCACTCCAGAAAAAAAAAACAGTGGTGTAACATTTTATATTTGAATTATGTTAACATTGTGAAGACACGAGTTTTTCTAGCATTTCCCTTTCTTTCAGTTTCCCTCTAGGCAATGTTAGAGCAAATTTCCCTCTTCTCATCTACTGAAATTCAATTTTTCTATTTAGAAGGCAAGGAAGGCAACAGACTTTCAAGAAGCATTTCTCTAGACTAGAATTGTTTGCATCTATTGTTGGCATCATATTTGCATTAAATATACATTCTACATGCAGTTGTCCCTGTCTGACTTAAACTTTAGAGGAAAAGTCCTTATGATCATTGCTCTGTGTGCCTTAAAAAAAATGGCACCAGATAATGCAAAGAAAAGGGACATTAATGAGAGATATTTAGAAATAATTAGACAGGTCACCTTTTATTTTTAGTATATGTACCTTTACCAACTACTCAGAGAACAAGACTCATGGTTATCGGAGTAGTATGACAATCATTCCAAGAAGTTAATTACTATAAAATATACCGCTATAACTAATTTTCATATCCAGCTGATGGATTGTTATTTTATTCCTTTTCCCCCAAGAAATCAGTGTACTCACAGATTTCATGAGAGTCAGGTTTTCATGAGAGTTCAGCTCTCATTTTGGCACCCAAAGGAGAGCCAGACTCTGCTGGGAGCTCGGTGCCTCGCGGAGCAGGAACTGTGAGGAGCTGAGCTATTTTCAACATCTAGCAGCTGCTGTGTAGGTTGAGAATATGAAATTCTGAGCTCTTTAAAAGCCTGGCCTTACCTAACTAAGCAAGAATCCTAAATCTAGGAAATTACAGTTCCTTCTGCGGTGTCCTTTGTCCTGCTGAAAACTTCCACTTCTAGTGAATTTCAAGAACTTTGCATTCCCATTATTGCCACCAGGCCCCTCGCTGCCTCCGCGAGCAGCTCTGACCTTTCCAACACATCCTTCTTCAGGGAGAAAAGGTTATTTTTCTTTCCCTGCTTTAACAGTAAAGTTGCCTCATTACTGGCACTATTAGAATTTCAGACTGCAATAATGCTCGCATTTGGCTCGGGGGGCTCAGAGGGCTCTGCCGGTGTCACCCCAGGTGTCACCTCACCTGTCCCCCCCAGGTACAACCCTCAGAGCCTGGAGAACAGAGCCAGCTCCTCTCTGATCAGGTGGAGAGTGCCTCGTTCTCCCCCAAATTATGGCAGCACCAAATTTATCATTATAATATATTACAAATTATTATTGCAAGTTAAAATATAATGCAAATACAGAAATGCCCACCATTATCAATACCCTATGAATTTTCTGGGCAGCAATAACACCAGGGTCATTTCAGAAAAAGAAAAAACAGCCCAGAAATGGGCAGGCTGTGCTCTGCAGACACTCCAATTGCAGCAGCTCATAATTCACATGGAGCACAGTGCACAGGCATCAGCTGTTCTTCTGGAACACTTCACTTTCAGGATTTCTTAGCAATAGATGTTGCTTTTCTCACTACAAACTTTTGCTCCCTCACCACTTTGCCTGCAAAATCAACTCAAGTATTTTTTTTTCAAAGCTTCCTTTCTTTTCAAATACTTTTTGGGCAAAATGCTTGGCTTTGAAACCTACTTTTTAAAATGAAGAATTAAATTATCACAAAGGATTGCAGCAGCCTTTTGATAATTTGATGATTTAATCAAGCTTACATTTTCTATCTTTTTTTCTATTTTGGTGGTTTTTGAGATGAAAGAGATAAAGTGTGTTTTCTGCAAAACTATCCACCAATTTACATGGTCTGCAAAAAGCCTTAACAATTTCATAATAATGATTGAAAAACCACAATTATTTACGTAAACCATCAAGAGCAGAGAGACAGTCCTGGTTCCTGTCAGTGGAAAATGAAATATTTTAGAGACATATTGAGAGAGACCTGTAGAGATGTGTAACCAGTGCTTTACATCCTTTTTTAGAGTTATTGTCAAGAGAAATTCAGGTGAGGTATCCAATTTAAGCCAACATTCCTAAATGCTTCACTTGGATTGTCCTGACACAATCTTATAAGCTAAGGCAATGCACTTTGGTTTATGCAACAGCCCTGGAGAAAAAAATAAAATATTCTGAAGAGATTTAAGATTGTCTTGTTTTTAAACATGAACTGAAAATCTCTAAACAAATTATATTAGCAAAATTATCACCACTACCAGACAGCTACATTCCTCATGTTAATTTCAAATATATTTTAAATTTAATTCCAGTTGTCACATAAACTATTATGCACATTTTGTAATCATGCATCTCTAATCAACTTTAGATCCCAAATTACATTTGTCTGGAAAGTTTCAAGCTTTGGATTGCAGAGTCATGAAACCAAACCTTCGTGGACGCTCACATTCATACAGGGTGGGGTAGAGGCTGCTCCTCCCCTTCCCAGGCTGCATGGAATTACAACTATCCTTTAAATTTTCATCCAAAAAAATGTATAGAAAGGATTTTGGAAGAGCTCTCCCTCCAAGCACTAAGAGGAAACTGAAATTGCTGCAGAAGGTCAGGATTCTGCAGGTGAAGTGGAGCATCCCATCCCTTCCCATGGCTGTGGGTGCCCAGGGAGTGAGCAAAGCCCTGGAGATCAGAGCCCAGGGGTCAAACATTGCCTGCACCAGAGAGCAGAGCCCAAGGATCAAACTCTGCCTGGACACATTGCAGCATTTGCTTTGCCCCTTCCCACCAGCAGACTCCCCCTGAACGACCAGACTGCACTAAAGTGAATTTGAAAGCAAAAAAAAAAAAAAAAAAAAAAAAAAAAAGTCATTTATTAATTTACCACTTCCCCCTCCCCACCCTCTTCTTTCTTGGCAATCAGCTGTGATACGTAACCTGAATTTTAATACCAAATTACAGGAGCGCTGTGTAAATGGCATACTCAAAAATGCAGACTTTCCCTTTTCTTTTAGGTAAAATTAAGCTAATCTGCTTTGACAGAAGAGGGCTCTTTGGAACCACCTAGTGAGTCTCCCAAATATGAAGCAGTAACTCAAATGTCAATTACTTTTCCAACAGCAGACAAATTGCTGGCACACTAATGCAATTTAAGGACAATAATTAGATAACAGGACTACAGAGTGTACCAGGTGACAGAGTTTCTGAGATAATAGAATCTAGTGTCCTACTTCTTAAATATTAACATCATTCCATTTCAGTCAATCGGTTTATGGTAATTTTAAAAGGGCAAAGCAAATTCTTTTTATTGCTAATAATATTGTGCTTCTCCAGCATTAGCTTTGAAGGTTAGCAATTTACAGGGTCAAACCTTAATTATATTATTTCCTTTTTATTTACTTTTCTTTTTTAATCTTTCCTCTTTGAAGTCTTTTCCTATTATAGAGATTTTAAAGCACTTTATTAAAAAAAAATTGAAACTCTCGAAATGTGAGTTCACTGTGCTCATAGAAAGGAGCCAGGTTCATCACAGCACATGTAATATCTTTGTTTGACCCCTTTGGAAATCCACAAACTTTTCCTGTCATCACTTTCTGTTATAATTGCATCCTAGTCTGAGTGGTTTGGTGATGTCAGGCAATCCATGATGCCATGTGCCCTGTCCAAGGCTTTGCAAAATAAATGCAGCCCAGTGGCACTCCATAATTATCCCAGGCAGAAGAAATCTCCTTGCTTTAGCCACAAGTACCCAGATCACTAAATTTCACTTTGCATCGTGAATTTATATTGGAATATTCTTCCATTCCCACTTTTTTTCCCCTCATTAGTCAGCCATGGAACACTGGTTTTCAACAAAGTCTCTGTAATTCTCAACACCAAACCTCCTTTCATCCACAAAACTAATGCCCACTGACACAGTGAAATATCTCCACTCTGACCAGAGACTAGCTCCTGGAATTTACCTGAAATAATGTTTAACTTCTCAACTGAGACCACAACAAAAATGCAAATTTGTGTTCTCTGGGTTTTTTTGTAAGTTTTCAAGTGAATAAAGACAGAAAAAAAAAAATCATAAACGGACCATGAAAAATCGTGTTTCAAAACACACTTTTCCCCATCTTAAGGAAAAGAAAAGCTTGAAGTGCTGTATTAGAACCAGCCAAGGCTTTCAGAAATGTCTGTGCCAGTCTCCCAAAGCCATGCTTGGATTCTTTACAAGCCTTGTGCAATTCAGTTTTACCTATTCTGAAGTGATTGCTAACAGACCCGTGAAAAAGTTGCCATCAATTGTAGAGGTTTTGGTCCTTCTCTTTGGGAAATATTCAATATCATAGCAGTGGTTTGCTAAAGGAAAATCAGAAAGTATAGCAAAACATGGTGATAATTCTTTCTTATCCCTGGGGAGCCTGTGAGCCTACAAAGCTGAGCACCCTGCCCAGGCATCACAGGGGTACCCTGTAAGAACAGGCTTTTCTCACTTTTTGGTCACACACAAACACTATTTTGATTTATCACACGTCCCACTGCCTGCCCTGTAGCAGATAATGATCATTTACCACCTCCACTGTGCTTTGTTACCCTGCTGATAATCCCAGCCATGGATAAGGCACTGCCTGCACTTCCTCACTTCGCCTGGAAACACTTCAAACACTGACCAGAAATGCAGAACTGCCACAGCTGGGTCATCTCTGCTCATGGTTCCCCTGCTTTTCCATGTGGGAACAGATCTGTGGAAACCTGAACAATGGATCCTGACATCACCTTGGTGCTTCTTTTCAACAGGAGAATTCTTGTTCATTTTGACTGGCAGGGAATGTGGATTTGTGAAACCAGTAATGGAAATGCACTGTGATATCAGAGTGGTATCTGTGATAGCTATCAGAGTGGCAATCTGGGTATCAGAGTGGCCATCTCTGCCCAAGAGCTCCAGGAGCCTCAGCCAGAACAACCAGAACCCCAAAAAAGCCCTTGTGAATTATCCCAGAGCCCTGTGACAGAGCCATGGCTTCAGCTGCCACTGCCAGAGTGGGACAGAGCCTTTGGAAACAGCAGAACTGCAAAAAACCTGCACAAAGCAGATCCCAACGGGCACAGAAAATCTGGGCTTACTCCCTCATTACCTGAGCTGCAGTTAGAACTCACATTTGACTTCAAATGAGATTAAAACTGTCATGGCATCAGTACAAAAGCAATCCTGCAGGTGAACACTCTGCTGTCTGGCATCCACCTCCTGAGCTCTATTTGTTTATCACACCATGAATCAGGACAACTCTTCACTCACAAAACGCCTTGAGGGAAACGTCTGTGAAAGGAAATCAACAAACACCCCCACCAGGGCACAGGGCCTGATGGGATTCACCCCAGAGCTCTGCAGGAGCTGGGGATGCTCAGCTGTGACCCCTGCCCATCACCTGCCAGTCTGACCAAGATCATTCCAACCTGCACTAAAGGCCTTGAGGAAAGACCCTGCAGCTCTTTCAGTCTATCCTCAGCACCTGGAGAATTTTATTTATCGAATATAGATTATACTGGATACTGCTGAGAGGCATTTAAATACCTGGAAAGGAAAAAAAGCTCTGCCCACCCCACTCAGAGGTGGCTCAGGCACCTGTGGCACCTCATCCATGGGTGTGGAGCTGGCAGCCTCTCACCTCAAGCTCACAGCGCACAAAACAGAAGAAATAAAGAGTCTGTGGAAAAAATACCCAAAACCAAAAAAATAACCAAAAAAACCCCAAAACCAAACCAAAACAAACAAAAAAGGCAGATAAAAAACCCACAAAAAAACCCCAAAAAAACACAAACAAACAAAAAAGAAAAAAAAAAACAAACAAACAAGCAAAAAGACCCCAAAATAAATAAAAAAAAAATTAAAAAAAAAAAACAGAAACAAAAACCCAGAACAAAACAAAAAAAACCAAACAAAATAAACCCCCACAAACAAAACAAACACAGAAGAGACTGGAGAATGGGTTCTGCTCCATGGGGAATGCTTAGAGTTGATAAACATTTATAGCCCAGGCATGCATCATTTTGAATCTGGTGTTTTTAGTAGTAAAGTGACAAAATAAAGGAAGAGGTTGAAGGGGCAGCAGGAAGGCATCAAAAGAAGTTACTATTAGTAGGGGGACACTTCATGCAAGGCATAATAATGAGCAATGCATGTTAATAACACATGATATATTTTGCCTTTTTACAACTTCATACAATTCCTTTAAATAGCTAACCTCAAATAGCTACAGGAAAAAACCAGAGATTGATATCATCCCTTTATACATCCTTCCATTCAGCAAACTGAACCCAACAGACAACCTTTCCATGAACTCACTCAGTTCCATATGTTTCAAGACTGGTAAATCATTATTCATTCCTCTAAGCACAAGGGCTTTCTTAGCTCCTATGGATAGGGAAAAAAAACACTTTTTGGACAATGAAAAATTCTGTCTTTATTCTTTCTCCTACTCCTTTTCACACAGCCCTTACTCTGTGTCCCAGGATAATGAGAATCGAATATAAATGAAATAAAGGGACTTCCATCTACTTCTATTAAGAAAATAAAGCTTTTTTCTTTTTTTTTCGTAATCCAACATCTCATTTCAAAAAGGAAATAGCTTCGAGACTTGGATGCTTTTTAAAGTACATGTCTGATTCTATAACGGTAGTCTAAGAAAATCACACTCCTTAAAAAGGAAGTCCTACATTTATGTTGTTTGCAGTATTTTCCCTACCTCATGCTCTCCTTTGTTTCAATTATTTCATACAAACTTTTTGTTTTTCTCATTAAGCATTCCTGTTTTCAGTCTCCAAGGTGGAGAACATAAAATTTTTTCATCCCATATTTATAAAAGCATAAAAACTGAAGACTGTTTCTAGGGTTCTCCATAGCTCTACCTGCTATAAATACTCCTAGATCCTCCCTAACTATTCAGTTCTGAAATAATTAAACCTTAAATAAAACACTGGACCTTGATACCTAAGAGCTGCATCAAGGACTCAAATTGTGCTCACATTTTTGCACATATTTCATTTTAGCCTTGCTATTAAAATAACTAAAATTATATTGCCAGAGCATGTTTCAAATGCTACAGCACACAGCTAACAGAACAAACAAATGAGTTAGAATGTTACTCATTGTTTGCCTTTATTTCAGAATAAAGTCAAATACGATCCATCCCCTGGGCTGTTTCAGCTTCTCTGAAACTTTGCCATTGGGATTTACATCTTCTGTGCTGAGACAAGCAGGTTACACAGCTTCTGCTGTGGCATTTGTTAGCTCTGCATGGTGTTTCTTTCCATGAACACACAGTGCTCACTGCGCTCATTCCTTTGCTCTCCATTCCTGTTTCTCTCCTGCTTCAGAGCATCTCAGGAAGGGCTGAGGTTGAGAGGGGCCTCTGGAGATCCCCCCTGCTCAGAGCAGGGCTTAACAAACCCAGAGAGCTTCCCTGAGAAAACTCTCCCAAAAATCCTCAGCAGGAAAGAAATCAAGTGGGAGAAGACAGCCTGCAGTGCCAGGACATCCATGGAAAGACAGAGAGGATGGATCTGATTATTTCAGGGCTGAAATGTGCCCCTTCCCTCTTCCAGCCTTGCACTGCACAGAAATGCTGGCAGGGAACCCTGCAGCCAGCTGAGGTGTCAGCAAACAGCAGCTCTCAGACAGCAAAAAAAAAAAAAAAAAAAAAAAAAAGAAGAGAGAATAAAATATAGAATAAAAAATATAAATATAAAAATATAGAATAAAATAAAAATTATAAAAATAAGAAAATTAAGATAAAATGAAATATAGAATAAAAAATAAAGAATAAAATATGAATATAAAAAAATATAAAAAGTAAAAATAAGAAAAGGAAGTAGACAGAGGAGCAAAAATTAATAGAGTTCAGTAACTGACCAGAGCAAACAGCTGCAGGGGAAATGGAAACAATTAGGAAAAACTTCTAATGAATTCCAGAAGGTTGTTTTGAGACAGCACTTAGGCATATGTCACCAAGAGATACATCTCGAGGAAAAGTGGCAAAAGCAGCAGTTCCTGCAGCAGAGCAGGAAACAACTGACTGGGCTCTCAGGGATGCAGAATGGCTGAAGAGAGGAACCAGAAAGAAAAGGGAGACCAGGATTCTGAAAATCCATGGCAGAGAAAAGAGAGAGAGACAGGAATGGATGGTGGAACATGAGATGATAAAACAGGGAGTACAGAGGAGAACAAGATGACACAGTGGGAAAACAAAACAGGGGGCAGGGTTTACCGATGAATCTGAGTCCAAAATTTATGGAATTATTGTCAGAAGATGAAAAAGGGGATGACACACACAAATAAGGAGAAAAGCCAGTGACTTCAAACATAAAACAAGGTAACAGCTGCTCTCCTGTTTCACTAAGTTGGATCATTTACCACATCCATATTTCAAACAGTAATTAATTAAGTTGTACTGGAGCCAACAACAGCAGGGACTCTTTATTAATGAATGCATAGATCTGATAAACAACTGCGCTGAAGATGGATTTTACTAGGAAACTTCAGCACTACCACTTCCTATAAGAATGAATATGCATAAAGCAGTGTCTCTGAAGGTTTTGAAGGTAAGAAAAGTAAGAATCCAAGCACTATTCCATCAGCAGCAAAAGTTCTATGGAATCACAGCTGAATGATATCGAGCTCTGCAATGATACCAACTTCATGATACATGAACAGTATTTCAGCATTTCAGAAAAAAGAAATTAAAAGCTATAAAAAAAAACCAAACCACCCACCAGAAAACACCACTCCTCCACCCAAACAAACAAAAAATTATTTATTTTTTCTATACTAAGCTTAGGAAATTGGAGCACTTTTCTGAAAACGATCAGAACTCCCTGGCTGCTGTTCAATATGCAAACAAGTCTAATTACTCCCTCTGGCTGGAACCAAAATGTTTGACTCCTGTCAGGGGCAGTTTTTCACCTGGAATCCTGGCTGAAGCTGCTCTGTTTCGGATCTCCAGGCAAAGCCAAGGAATGCACATGCAGACCTACCTCTCAGGAGATGGGATAAGCACCTTTCAGCACCAGACTCTCCTCAGCTCCAAACCTCCCAGTGCAGCCTTTGCACTGCTCAGTCTATGTGGGCACCACTCACTTTGTTGAGCAATAGTTGCTCCCTATTTTTGGAATGAGGTTCTACTTTCTTGCTCAGAAAGCTGAGTTTAGCTGGAGGCTGCTATTTCGTTCCTTTATTAAGCATCCTTCAACACATTCCGTGTCCAAAAAAATTTATTCATCGTAAAGAAGGAGTTTGGATACAAAACTGGTTTTGAAGTTTAGCCTCAAGTTTTCCAGATCTTTACCAATGGCATTTAAATCACACATAAAGCTCAAGGAAAAGGTCATATTTTTCAGCTTTCTAGGAAGGAAGGACAGAAGGATGGAAAGACCTAAGTCACAATTGCTTAGTCATCCAAGCTCAGAGCCCAGCCACCCGGAGCAGAAGCCAGAAACACAAGAAAACCGTGTCAGTCTTCCTAAACAAATCTGTTTCACATTTTGCAGGCAATAAAAAAAAAATAAAAAAGAAGAAGAAAGAGGAGTCAGTCTGCAGCTCAAAGCAGGAGGAAAAAACCATAAGGCTGTAAAACAGAGACTGTGGAGAATCAGTTTTCATCTTTTCCACCCACTTTGGGGTGAACAGGCTACAGCAGGCCAGAAACAAGCATTTCTACCTTGCCCTCAGCATGGCATGAAAAGAACCCAGCAATCCACGCACACATTTCATAGAGCACAACTGGCTGCACTTTCTTTCATTTCTGTTCAATGTAGCTTTTATACAAGACTCGCTGTTATTATTTTTTTGTCCTGCAACAAAGCTTTTTCCTGCATTATTCTGGCTTGGTATCACCCTGTATTTATTAACTGTTAATTTACACTATCCATGACAACAATTCTTAGTATAATCTGATCAGTAAAAATCCACTTAAACCTAGTGGCATGCCCCACACACCCTTTTATCAAGATTATTAGCATTTGTATTTTATCGAGCCCTGAGAGGCTCTGAGCAGGATCACAGTCCCAGTGGCAGCACAGCACATCAGGGATTTGAGATAGCCCAGCCCAGGGAGGTGAAGTGGCACTGATTCCTCTGCCACAGGCACAGAATTGTGACACTGCAATCAAGGGATCTGCCTGAGGAAACCAGGGATGCTGCTAAGAGAGATTAGATTGAAATCTAAAATCCTTGACACCTAGCTAAGTACACATGACAAGACTGTGGAGAATGCTGGATCTTTGCACCTTTCTGTAATAAAACCTGAATGGAATCTAAATAGATTGATTCCATCTGTCTCTTGAAATGAAATGGATATGAATTTGTATTTTCTAGGCTACTTCTACTATTGACTACTTGCCCTTCTACTTCTAAAGCTGAACACAGAGTGAGGGTATTATAACCAATACAATCTTTATTTCCATCCTTTGAGACTGCCTAGTAACATCCATCAATATCAAACCTTCACTTAATTCCAACCATCACACAAAAATTGAAATTCCAGCACTCTTGATGCAAGTATTTATAGCAAACCTTGTGAGAGAGCTGCTAGCTGGACTAATCCTTACCCTGACATTTTGGAATACGGGATTAGAAGTCTCTGCAGCTGCTTTCTTATGAGCCACAGTGTTGGTGAGGTGGCAGCAAAAAGGGAAATGTGTGCATCCACGGAAATCAGAGGCAGTACTTCCAGGCTGATGTCACATTTTAAGAATATCCTGGGTACTTTCAGTGCAAAATTCTGTCATTCCCTCAGTGCAGACATCCTCAACACCCAGAAATCTTACAGGAGAAATCGTGACTAATGGAGCGCCCAGCAGAGCTTCAGGAACCTGCCCTGTAAATCAGAGCTGGAATGAACAGTCACTGCTATTGGAACCCAGAGCTGGGGCCATTTGCAAGCAACTAAAGCCAGATGGGGATGCTTCATTTACTTCCCCTTAGTTTTGCTGTTCTCTGCATAATTCCTGCCCCAATCCCCTCAACGCTCTCAGAATATTTTGCATAGGGAAGGACATGCTGGCATGCAACACATTAATCTTCATGTACCAATAGGCACAATGTGTGCCAGTAGACACAACAACCCATCATGATACAGCTTATAATGTCTCTGCTCCTCGTTTATTTTCAGCAATGGAATTAGTCAGAAGTACTGCTGAAAAGAGTTTGTGTTATTCAAAGTACACTGTAAGCATTTTCCTTCTTCACAGTTTTAGTTTAAAGGCAAAAAGATGGGGAAAAGAAAATAATTTCTGCCATTCAAAGTGTCCAGAGCCTGGACAGAGGCATGAGGACTGGCAAATAAATCAGGAATTTACACACTCTCAATTACACCCACGATATTTAATTGTAAAAGTTTAGGTCTCAACTTTTCTATCATCTTTCAGTGTGCTACTTAACTTCCTGACAGTGAGGAAGGTACTGCTGTGACTAAACTGCAGAAAGGCATTTTCTAAATGTCCATGGACATGTGCAAGGGAGTACATCTATTATATATAAAAACCAGATCAATTCACAAGTCTCAGCAACATTAAACAAGATGTTCCACTGCAAATATCTAATGCTACTAGAAAGTTCACCCTGTTACATTTAAGAGCAGATGTTTTGAAAGTAAAGATTTTTACATAGCCTCATACTCTAAAGTAGAAAAAAAATCTGAGTTATAAATCAGCACTTACTTTAATATCCTCTAATAAGGTCAAAGTGATTTTTAAAACACGGTTTTAAGAAGTTGATTTCAGTTCTTTCTTTTCTACATGCAGTTTCAGATGTTAGCATTTCTACATAGGCTACACCATGACACATTAACACATAACAGGGCTATGATTAGTCTTGGCTGATGCCAGCTGAAGACCACTCTCACATTCCTATGCAAGGCTGCTTTCCATTTAGAAAACCTTGATAGAAATCATATATTAATCATTTTCTTCTCTAAACCTTATCCCATATCACTGACTTAAAAGTAAATAGCCCCCTAAAACAAGATAGCATGCACATTGTTCATACTTTTTGCTCAGATCAGCCACGTGTAAAATAGGTGTATGTTCATGTAATTGGCTACAGTATTTTGCTCCATGGTTAAATGCATGATTTCCTCTAAGAGAATGCCACTGTGGTCTGCATCACATTTTCTACTTCATAAAGATCCAATGAGCTGTGACCACAGGCTCCCCAACTTAATGGAAAGTTCACTTGGTGACTTCCGAGTTTAAATTGTCCCTTTCTACTGCAAATCAATAGATTTAAAACACATCAATGGATCTCTTCCCCAAAAGCTTTTATCTCAAGAGACTTGGAAAGTAGATCTAACTCAGATTTATCACTCTTACAGCACAGCAAACCCAAGGTCCTTCCTCTTTATAATACAAAAAATAAATAAAATTAAATATGTATACATATTAATAATTATAAATATAAAAATATTTATAAATAACTATTTATAATAAATAAATAAATAAATTAAACTCAACTGAATCATGGAGACACCTCCTTGGTGCAAACCACACACTTGCCCAGGTATTCAGCTATCAGCAGTTTTCAACATTTCCTTTCTAAAATATTGGAAGCTGTCTTTACAAAGCTGTGAAGTTTTTTTAAACCATCTTTTACTGCTCAGAATTTATTTGCTAATAAGTAATAATATTAAATATAAATAACTATTTTATTATAATAAATAAATAATTTTTTAAAACTGTATCATGGAGACACCTCCTTGGTGCAAACCACACACCTGCCCAGGTATTCAGCTACCAGCAGCTTTCAATATTTCCTTTCTAAAATGTTGGAAGCTGTCTTCACAAAGCTATGAAGTTTTTTAAACAGTCTTTTACTGCTCAAAATTTATTTGCTCCCACCAAGAACACAAATACAAGAACACAAGAACACAAATATCTGAATTATACAGTAAATTCAATTCCATGTACATAAAGAAAGATGCAAAACACCCACATGCAGTTCCAGCTGAGGATTTCTACATCTTTGCAGCCAAAGAACTATCCTTACAATATACAAATTTTTAAAAAGGCCTAATTTTTATTTGTTTATTGATTCCGTTGTATTTTTTAATGGCTACCTCAATCAACAAGAAAATGAAACAAATAAAATCAAGGCAGTGTATACCTAGAGTCCCACTATGCTCACCAAGACTCGAAACATTTTATATGGAGATCTAAGTCTTAATCAGCATTTTTAATAACTTCAGAAACCTTTAAAACCCTGCCACAATCTAGGAACATCAGAAAATAAATCTAGAGGCTGTGTCTGAGTCAGGGAAATAAAGAAAAAGGGTTTGTGCTGAGACTGACATGAACAGTCTCAAGGCACCTGGAAAACACTGAAGCAGGAATTAATGAACACATTCAAATAAATTTTTAGTGGATAAATTTAGATGGGGAAGTTAAATAAAAGATAAGGGTTCTACACACACAGAGGTTCCCTTCAAGCTGCAGGTGCTTGGAAACTTTTGATGATCATCTCCAGAGACTTTCTGTCACAATCACTGGGACAAAGTGGAATCAAGAAAGAAGAGAATTAAAGCAGTCAGAACCCAGAGTGAATGTCACCTGATGTCCAAAATGGAGAGTTTGTGTTCTGAGGAAGGGGAAGAATTCGTGCTCTTTTGGAGCAAGCTGAAACTTTTAAGACATTAATTGGCTCCAAAAGAGAGCCAAGCAATTCCTACAAAGGAATACGGTACCTAGGCCCTCTTATAAAAGAGAATAAACTTATGAGAAATCAGCTTTTTCAAAGCCCAGCACCTAAAATGGGAACTGAAAGCACCAGCCTAAGTGCAAAATGAGAACCACAGAAAAATCAATGATTCCAATTTGTAAAGAAAGCACAAATCAAATACTGTTAATATGATGTATAAGCACAATATAAACTATTTGTACTACACACATTAAGGGCAAATTGCTTGAATAAATTCTATTTTTTATGAAAAAATACCGCAAACAACATGCTGACATGTCAGGAAAGGAAAAATAATAACACTGCCATTGTTAGTACTATATGCTATTTCCTAGTGATTTCCCAGGATCATCTGTTCTCACTTCAAGCAGCTGTTTAAATTCCTTTTTGCCTCACCAAATCTAGTTTTGTTTTACATCCATTGTATAATTTGTGCAGTCTAATACTTATACTATTACTATAATCCTCACTTCACTGCAAACATGAAAAGGAGGCAATGCTTCTCCATTTGGAATTTCAGGAGGTGTTGATGGTTTCAGCAGGGGACTGTGAGTTTTGGGAATGAAAATAGTGTTGGCTGCTTATTTTTTCCTTCCTTCTCAAAGCAAGTAGAAACAACATTTTGAGAGAAAAAAAAAAAAAAAAGAGGAATCCCTGACACAGCCAAACAGAAGAGGAATACGTTAGCACACTAAAAAAGGTCAAATCCAGCCCCAAGGATGAGAGAACAGGCCTTGTGACGAGTCCTTCTACTGGTAGAAGAATCCAAATTTGCTCCTCAGCCTGGGCTTTGACACACCCCACATCATCCCCTGACTGATCAACTCAAGCTCCTCTGCCTCCTTTCAGCCTCTTTTTAAATTCAGGCTGCAGAAAAAATCCCAAGCATTATTTCGTAATAAAAGACTAGATTAATATAGAAAGAGGTTTAGGGGGTTTGCCTCTGTCCAACAGCTGAAAGACAATTTAATATAATAGCTCTGGAGAGCACATAGAGAATGAACTGTAACTGAGGGCATAAACATCTCTATCATGGAAATTATCATTGCAAAAGTACCTTTCTCAATCTCACAGCAGTAAAAAGATGGCCATGGGTTTGCCAAAAGATACATTTTTCCTCACCCAGGGATAGTTTCTTCCCAAAGGGTCTGAAAAGTAAGAACACCATGGAAAATGGAATGAAGAAGCTTTGCAGCTGCTGTCCACAGAAGTGTTTGAGTAGGAGATTAATAGAAAGAGAGGTTGTGATTAATCTTGGAAGGAACAATCACTCTGAGGGCTACATTTTTAACATGACCCTACTTATAAGAACTTATTTCAGGTTCTTAATTCTGCTTATCAAATATGCCTTCTACTCAAATACTTGTTTTTATTTTGTCAAATCATTAAAAATGCATCACAAATTGAAAAGTAAACAACCAGCTGCCACTCAAACACAGTCAGTTTAGAGCTTCATTCTGAATGGGATGGAAATAACCAGGGTAAATACTTGTATAATAAAAACTACTCACCCTACTTGCAACACTGTCACTTTTACTGATTTTCTACAACTTTCAGGTAGCAAAATGGGCTCAGCAGCTCAGCCTCCCCACTAAAATAAATACACAGGTCCATGTGTGTATTTGCAAACCCTTCCAGGACAAACAGAGCTGCAGAATAATTGGGGCCAGAAGGACAGGCCTCTGGAGGTCAATGAGCTCCAGCTGCAGCTCTTGCTCAAACTGGACCTACTTTGACAATGAGCTCAGTTTTCTCATGCCCTGTCTGGTCACACTTTCAGTGCCTTCGGGTATGGAAAACTCCCAGTGGCTCTGGAATCACTGTGAAGAGATTCCTCCTCCTGCTGCTCTCTCCCATTTCCAAGGGGAATTTCCCCAGTGCTGCCTGCAGCCAGTGCTTTTTATTCCTTACCCTGTGCCCCCTGCCTCCTCTCCAGCCTCTTTGGGAAGAGTCTGACAGCAGTGCCCAACATCTCTGCTGGGACACGACCTGCTCCAGCCTCCACCCAAACCCCTCCTGGCTCTGCAAGACCCAATAGGATATCATGTTCCAGACACAGCTCCAAGAGGGCCCAAAAAGGGCAAGAACAATAGCTCAGCCTTCTTTGAGTCCAACAAAAGAATCCTTATTTAAGTGTTAATGCCAGAATGATGGGAGCATGTGGAGGTGAGATTTTAATGGTGCACAGGATCATGAGGATCTCCTCTAAGGAAGGTCATGGGGAGTAATACTGCTGCTAACAGCAACACCTATGTGCTCCTCACTCAAGAGCAAGGGTGAAAATTAAGGAAAACTGTCACTCTTAGTTGTTAAATATCTTCATTAGACAAGAATGAGGATAATTACTGCTCACAGAATTCACAGTTTGAAAAATCCTCATCCATTTTCTCTCCTGTTGATGCAGCACACACCAAAGGGCTCACACTGGGGGCATTCCTGCACACAGCAGGGGAGGGAGGGGAAAGAAAATCCATCAAAGTACAACAGAACACTTGCCTCAAACCAACTTCCATCACCTTATATGTCCCAGAACCACAGAAAATTCTTATGGAGGTTTCTCTTGCTTGTTTATTGATAAAATACATTTGGAATACAGAACACTACACAGGCCCTGCTTCAGCCACAGTTCACCTGTTGCAAATTTGTTGAAAATAAGCACTGACAGACCCTTCTTGTTGGGTCCATGGTCAGGCAGCTCCTCTCCCTCCAGCCCCCTGAATAAGAATGCGACCGTGTTCACAGGGGTCTTAGGATGAGGGAAGAGACGAGGATCTGACTCCATGTTTCAGAAGGCTGATTTATTATTTTATGAGATATATTACATTAAAACTATACTAAAAGAATAGAGGAAAGGATTTCCTCAGAAGGCTGGCTAAGAATAGAATAAGAAGGAATGATAACAAAGGCTTGTGGCTTGGACGGAGAGTCAGAGCCAGCTCACTGTGATTGGCCATTAATTAGAAACAACCAGCATGAGCTAATCCCAGATGCACCTGTTGCATTCCACAGCAGCAGATAATCATTGTTTACATTTTGTTCCTGAGGCCTCTCAGCTTCTCAGGAGGAAAAATCCTAAGGAAAGGATTTTTCATAAAAGATGTCTGTGACATAAGAACATCTTCCCCAGCCCTATTGTAATGAGCAGGCCTGGCTGGGGAGGGCGGGTGGCTAAAGGACAATGCAGCAGCCACGAAGGACGTTTCTAATCTTATCAGAGCTCCTTGGAAGGAAGAGCCACACCTTGTATGTGCAGAGCAGCCATCAGTCAGGAGTAAGCAGCCCCAACGTGCCGTGTTATCGCGCCATTCATCGGGAGATGGATCAGCACCAACCCTGTGCACGGCCCTGCACACACTCCCAACAGAGGCTGCATGGCACAGGCATCCCCACATGGGCACAGAATGATTCACTGCCCTCCCCTCATGTCGGAACCCAAGAAATCCCTCTGGCTGCCCTGGAGGCCTCGAGCCCCTGCCCAGAGGGCTCAGAGATGATGGCACGGAGCCCAAGACCCCTGTGCCTTTGATTTAGCCCTTGGAAAAAAACAATTAACAACCTTTATATGAAGAATTACAAGCCACAAAAGTTTAAGTAGAATGACAGTGAATTTATCACAGGGTGAAAAACAGATTTTTGGGGTTTTTGGCATGGGGGTTCAGGGGGCAAGATGGAGGGATCTGGGCCTGTCCAGCCTTTCTCCTTCTTCTTGCTGGCCTCCATCTTCTGCTGTGATGTTGGCACTTTTGGATTGGTTTAGAGTAAAAGCTCACTGTTTAGCATAGGTGATAGGCATTGGAAAGTAATTGTAAATATTGCACAGGTAGTTTTTAGTTTAAAAAGATAACACTGCCCCAGGGGCAGGCAGAGCCTCTGTCCTGCTGAGCAGACCTTGGCTGGACAGGAGAAATAATTTTATAGATAAGAAACAATAAACAACCTTGAGACCAAGAAATGAAGAGCTCTGACTCCTTCTTCAACTGCCAGACTGGGAAAAGAGACTTTCTAACACATCTCAGGGTCACTCTGACCAGCAGAGAACCCGAGACCCTCATGCTGCAGAAAAGACTTGCAACAGGGAGGTTTTTTACAAATAATCTAATCTCCTTGTAGGGCTTTGCCTCTTCTGAGGACCCGCAGCAGCAAAGCTTTTGCAGTCCTTCCCCTTTTCTTTGCCTATTATTTTCAAATAAATAAATTAAACAGATCATAGTTTGCAATTATAATCCATTAGGTATAATCGTTCAAGCTGCATTTTGAGGGTAAGGGTTTCCTTATTCTAGTCCTTCTGGTTTTCAGGTTTTAGAAAATATTTTAAAAAATTCTAAAAACTACTTCACAGCAATTTTACAGGTCTCCTTCTAATTTACTATTCCCAATTATTATAATCTACATTTTTTAGTAATAACTGTAGCATACACCACAAACTTAAGAATTTAAATTTTCCATGTATATTGCTAAGACCTGTATATTTACATTTTAAACCATTTTAATTGAGCCTTATGCTGCATAAAGCTAAATTTTTTAAAAGTATAATTTCCTGTAATTATTTTATGTTTAAGCTATTACCTTTTTGCACTACAATATCAACAACACACAAGTAACTACTTTTCCAAATTGTAGCTAACAGATTTCCATGTTTCAAGTATCTACAACTGCTCAAGACTTTCTCCATTTCCACAGCATTAATAAAGGGGAAAGAGTCTAGAAAAATCACACAATTTACAATTGTTAAATGAGTTTCAAAGTAACTGAGTTACCTCACATCTACTTGCAAAGGATTAATAAATGGAATTTTAGCAGAAGAAATATACACTAATAAAGTACAGGCAATGCGCATAAATTATATTTCAGCTACCATATCCTCCGTGTTCCTTTTAGTGCTTCATTGCAAGTTACTAGTAAAATTAGAAATAAAGATGCCAGAACATTTTTTTTCCCCTGTCCTTCCCCCTCAACTTTAATTGTCTTTCAGGGAAGCTAGACTCCCATCTTCTTCACGTGCAGATCCATCTGATTCCCCTTTCTTTGGCTGCAGAATCACTCATCTCCAGAGGGTTGTGCTCAGAACCCAGTCCCCTCCAGGCTGCCCACACTGGTTTGTGCCTCAAAACTCCAGGGAAGGAGAGAATCTGTAAATTCAATTATCCCCACAGAAACAGGGGGCAGCTACACACTCCAGCAGATCCTCTGCAGCCCTCGGGGATTTGCAAAGGGACCCTCCCAGTCGCTTGGGTGTTTTCTGCTCCTTTCCCACAGCCCTCACAAACTCTTGTCCTGTTCACTCTACTGCCCCATTCCAAGCAATTAAACCTGAGATATAACGTAATGACAAAGACAGTGAAAGGGAATTTTCCCAGTGTTCTTAGAAAATTCCAGCTGGAAATTCCAGCTGTAGCCACGCTCTGAGTGCACAGGGTGGCACTGCTAAAGGAGTGCTCTGCTGCTAGAAAACAAGATCAAAAGCTCTATTGAAACAAATATTCTACATTCCCCTGGCAAAGTTAAAAGTCTGACTGGGACAAGAGAAGTTACAAAATGGAAATCACCAGGTGGATGTGAGCAGGATTTACAGGCAACACTTAGGAGAGAGGGAGGTTTCTGTAGTGACATTAACCGAGCTGAAAACGAGTCACATTCACGCTTTTCCTTCAGCATTTCCTGTCCCCAGGTGTTGCTCGGCACTGCAACAAGGCTGGGGTCAGCTCTCTGAACACCAATGTCTGGTGCCACTTCCAACACTGGGACACCCAGCCTGGGCTCCATCTGCTCCTCCAGCAGCACAGCCTGGAAATCCAAGGTCAGCTCTGCCAGATTCCGTTAAAAACGATGCAAGGTGGAAAATATTTCAAGCATAAAGTAATTATTTTCCAGCTATTATTATTTCTCTATTTCTACTCGCATTGATTGCGCTTATTTCAATTATTATCTCTGCTGATATTTTAGCTATTAAGCAGCAAGCAGCTATCAGCAAGTTTGTTTGCCTCTTTCCTCTGTCAAGTCATTCTTTTGCACAGCAATTTGAGTAATGTCCTACTGAAACAAATAAAACCAAGACACTGCTAAGTTATTTATCAGCATTCTACCAGTGTCTTTTCCATACCATTTACAAAAATACATTTTGCTTACAATGAAAGGTTGAAGACAGAGGCTTAGGAGATACATGACTTGTACCTTGGCATATGATGACTATTATGTTCCTTACACAAAGCTCATCATTGCCTTCTGCTTTTTCCATGATAGGACAATTCTGGCATTGTAATTATCTTTCTAATAAAGCACTTCCATCCATCAAAAGTCCAAACTTCCACATATTTCTACCTGAGACTCAATAAAAACCAAAAACAAATAATAAGAAGCTAGCATAATCTAAATATTTGACTCTATTTACAACATGTAAATCTGTTAATTTAAAAACCTGTGAAATTTAACCCCCAGTCTAACTCCAAAACTTTGTTTCTAAAAATGTGAATTCACTCAAGGAGTGAAAAATACTGTCTAAAATGTTCCATGCATTGGAACATTAGAATATGGAACAAATGTTCCATGCAATTTTCCATTTGCAATCTTGCACCTGCTTTATGCTTCAACTAAGATTCAAATAATATTTTTTACTAGTTTTATTCCACGAATTACAACAAAAACTGAAAAATCTAGTTGTATTTAGTGAGGAAACTATGAGCTCATTTTCCAAACTTCAAGTCAGGACCAGCTTCACTTACTGTACACTGGAAAAACATGCAGCACATCTTCTAAAACAGAGTGATGAAAATTATAATAGGAATCCACTGTAGCTTAACTCTTGACCATAACACTATTCATTTTTTTAAGAGAAGGGAGGAAAAAAAACCAAAATGCCCAACACAATACAAAATTCAAGCAAAGTAAAAGAGATGTCAGATGAAAAATTGTCATAAATGCAGGACATAATAATTTGGTTTTATTTTAAAGATATTTAATAGAAAAAACTCAGAATGAGGCTGTTCATCTTGATGCAAATAAAAGCAATGCATCTGATTTTATGTCACAGTCTGTTTGGGAAATGTTGTGAAACAGCCAAATACAAAGAAAAAATAAACCACACCCAACCCAAACCCCTTCACAGAAATCAAAGTGTTACAGAACAGTCCAAATTCTGCTGCAAAGTGAAGCTGCAGTTGTCCAGTACACCTGGAATTATGATCCACATGAATCCATATGCATTCTGAGCCATTATCAATTTTAGCACTTGGTACAGAATGCTCTGTCATTGTCTAACACTGGGACTAGAACTAAATGATAATTTCCCCTTGTTACAAACAAGCTTTCTTTCCCAAACAGTATTATATATTTCACATCCACAAAAATACATATTTTTGACATTATTTCTTTTCTGCTCATAGATTAGGTAGCAAAATTAATTGCATTTAAACAATTTTCAGTAAATCTAAGTTACCAAACTTTCATTGCTGGTGGCTGCAAAAATACCAAAGAGATGCTTTTGACAATGAGTAGATGAAAGAAATTTTCCAGGTCATTGTGATATAAATGATAAAGCAGGCTGCCAAGAAACCCCTCAGCACAGACCCTCTGGATCTGGGAATTATTTTTTACTTCTCTGCATAACTCAGGCACTGCTGAACTCACTGAACACACTACAATAGAGATTTCCCAGAGCATGCCAGCAAATCCACAAGGGTAATTTAAGCAGCACTGGAAGAACATGTCTTTTAAACTTCTAAATAAAGATATTCAGGAGCTCATGTAATTGCCTGGAATCTCTGGAGTCAGTTCAGACAACAAATTCTGTCAAAGGATTTCCTCCCAGGGAAGGGTCACCTTAAAGACTAACAGGGGAAGACAGCAAGTCCATTAGATCAAAGGACCAAATCCAGCACCAGCTTGACATGTAGATACAGGGCAGGAAAGGTGTCAGAAAATTAATGAGCCATTAACTGGGCTGAGGCTAACACCCAAAAAGAGTAAAGAAGTGCATGGAATTGGATATCAATCTGTTGGTGGCAGCCCTGCAATGGCTTGTAGCACCAAGTTAAAGAGGATAGATGGAGCAAGGAGAACACAAGCTCCAGTCACCTGTCCAGAAAAAAGCAAGCCCTGAAATGCCTGCAAGCCTCAGGAGATGAGCTCGTTAGGATTCTGACCCACACAACGCTGCAATGCTTGTTTCTCACCGAAACATTCCATTTTTGCAGCAGTAAGTACACATGTAAGGGGTAAAGTCACGCACACTGCCGTGGCAACGTGCTATCCTAAGATGATTGTGCATGACACCTCTCCTCCCAGCCCCATGAAATACCAAATCCTCTCTGTCACTTCCTAAAACAACAAGGAGTGCAATGCACTCCTTGGAAGAGCAAGGCAGGAAAAGTTCTGGCCCACATGACAGGGCATCTCTTTAAAGAGCCACAATAAGACCATAAAGGGACATTAGAGACAGGCATTTAACTGAAACTCAGGGTAATATCCTCCACTGGGAGTATTAGCACTTAATTGGGAACAAACTAAGTGACTGACTTAATTCTGATATATTGCACCATCTGTAGAGTCCAGGTTATAATTGATAGGCCAGCTGGATGTGGAGCAAGGTACAGCATGTGAAATACTGTACTTTGTTTCTCACTCATTATTACTTTGCTAAACTGTTAAAGTTTAAATTGTCCTTTCCATTAAATGGGCATTGTTTCATACTTAGTCCTTGTTAATTAACACGTTGTGAAACAGGTCATGGCTTTCAGTGCATGACAAGACTGTTACTCTGAAAATCTCCTTGTTTTCTCTTTCCTCTATAAAATCACCTTAACAATACACGTGAAAGAGGTCATGGAGTTGCTCATGACCATGAACCTGTGCAAACAGATGAGTAAGTTGAAGGAATTGCTCAATTCTTATATCAATTCTTATTCTTATAGCTCTATATAGCCAATATATACTGTAACAATATCTAAAATAATATATCTTGTTTTATAGTTTCTACTGTAAAACAAATTCTGAGTCACTTTTCAGCCCATGCTTCCCTTAATACAGAAGCAGTAAGGTGAAAATCAGAGGGTTTGGGACTAGTGAAGTCTTTAGCACTTGACTGCCCAGGTAATTTGATTTGAGAACCATAACGCTGGCTTACTCTAAAACATGGGCAACTTTGCAAAGCTCTTAAATGTATTTTATAACACATTTCAATAGCTGGTCAAGAGTGCCTGGGCTTTGGAACAGGCTTCCTCCTATTTCATATAACAAAATCCAAAGGGATGAACCCACAAGTCCCACTGGCAGCAGCAGATGTGAAATAAGAGACATTTTGAGCATCTTGCTTTCAGTGGTATGAAACTATTTTCACCAAGGACTTCATCTATTTTACCTAACTGTAAGGCAAAGGAAAATAATTTTCATATGACCTTAGATAAATCCCTACTGCCTCAGTACAAAATGGAATTTATTGTAATAAATGGGCTATTGATGGACTCCATTAATTAAATCCATTTGCTTGAATGGAATAGGGGTGCAGTTCAAAAGAGGAACTCTGGAATTCTGACTCACTGAGTGTGAGTAGAAAAATCATCAATGGTTAATTGCAAGGAGAGGTCTCCTCTGATGGTAAGGTAGAATCTAACAGGACCATTCCCACTTTTATGTTGATTTCAGAACTCTCAGAACTGACAGTGTGTGCCTCAAGCTGTGGCAGCCCCAAATGCAGCAATTTCCACCATTTCCTCATATTCCCCTCCAGACACACAATGTCAGGAGCTGCTCTCATCCCTTGAGCTGACGCTGCCAAACCAAGCAACATGACAGATGTTAATTAAAAGAAATAAATACAGCACAAGTGTTGAAACAACACAACTCATGATCAGCCATGCAACAAAAAAAAAAGCCAACAGCTCACTTTATGTGTTGATTTGTGCTCTTCCCTGAGTTCCCTGAACTCATCTGTATTCTAAAATGCTATTAATACACTTCATGATGCTTTCCTGTCATGTAACCAAACACATGAGGAAGTTTTTGGGGCTCTGAAAGAATAGAATTACATTTGAATTTTCGTTTTGTTTTGGTTTTGCAGAAAAATAGAAACACATCTAGAGGACAGTGATTTTGAGAACAAACTCAGGAGCAAGTTTATCTCAAAAATGCTTCTCTCAAACATTTTCTAGGGGAAACAAAAATAACTTGAAGCTTCTTATCACCTGAACCATACTGCAAAAGGTCAATGCAGGCAGATCAGTGTCAGAGCAGCAGCCATTATTAAGCTCCAAGTGGCCTGGATTCTCCCATTTTTCAGTGGTGAAATTTCATCCAACATCGATTAAATCTGTTACACCAGTCAGTGTCACAGACATCTTTTCATGAAAATCCTTTCCTTAGGATTTTTCCTCCTGAGAAGCTGAGAGGCCTCAGGAACAAAATGTAAACAATGGTTATCTGCTGCTGTGGAATGCAACAGGTGTGTCTGGGATTGGTGTCATGTGGTTGTTTTTAATTTATGGCCAATCACAGTCAGCTGGCTCAGACTCAGCCTGAGCCACAAACCTTTGTTAGTCACTCCTTTCTATCCTTAGCTTAGCCAGCCTTCTGAGGAGAATGTTTTCTTCTATTCTTTTAGAATAGTTTTAATATAATATATATCATAAAATAATAAATCAGCCTTCTGAAAAATGGAGTCAGATCCTCATCTCTTCCCTCAACATAAGACCCCTGTGAACACCAGCACAAGTCCGTGCTTCACATCTGCACACACCAGCACAGAAATATCAGGTCAGTGGGATCCACACTTGAAACACACACTCTGATTTAGCAATTGCTTTCTCAGGTAGCAAGAGAACCCCAGAAAACCAGCAGAACCAGTTCAAAATCATTTTTCTTTCACTGCTATGCACTCCTGCAGCTCCTGGCCTCTGGCTTGCACAGAAAATGCAGCCCAATCTAATGCTTCAGCACTGCTCCGAAAAATCAGATTAAAAACCACAGACTGCAAACCCCAGTCTGTGCCCAGGAGCCCCAGAGCTCTGCAATCAGCCCATCCTTGCTGCACAGCCCCTGATTTACAGCCAAAGTCAAGGCAGCAGCCTCAGCTTCCCCTCCTGCTTTAATAAAAGACCTTCTTAAAAACACCAAACACATCAACATCAAGAAAACAAGATATGGAAGGTTCATTTTTCAAGTCTGATCAAACTCAGGAACTACTTTTGGTGCCTGCTCTGGACTAAGAGAAGGATAAAGAGGGAATCAAAGAGAAAAGTGACAGAACAGCAGAGGGAAAAAGAAAATGAAAGACAGTTTTGGGGGGAAGGTGAAGATTAGGACAAAACAGTACAGAACAGGCCCATTTGAGTAACATTTTTTATTTTAAGAGCCCCTTGGCTATGCCTTGGCTCAGCTTTATCTGCAGGATATATCATTTCTCACAAATTTTCCTGCAGCAGCCTTTTGATGAGGTGGCACAGTAATAAATGGGGAGATAATTTGATGTGTTGAACTTTTATTGCTAGTGAGGAATAAAAGGATTTTCAGCTCCCTGGCTGAGTCTGCAGTACTGACAGCTGGAGCAGGGAGGGAGAGCTCCCCCAGATTAAACCACAAAAGGAGAATAGGTATGGATTTCTCATAAAAATAACTTCAGCGATAAAACACAGCAGCACTGAGTACCTGGAAGAATTAAACTGTGATTACCAGCTGAGTTTATGAAGTTGGCCTGTCATTCTCAAGCAAATGGAAGAGTGGGGACATGCACACACTCACTGCACTGGGCATTCCCTGGAGATGGGAGTGCCCTGGGGTGCAGCCCTGTGAGAGCCAGCAGGGCTCCAGGGCAGGGAGAGCCCCAAAGCACAGTGAGAGCCAGAAGAGCTGTCCCAAAGCACAGGGAGAGCCCCAAAGCTCAGTGAGAGCCAGCAGGGCTCCCCAAATCTCAGTGAGAGCCAGCAGGGCTGTCCCAAAGCTCAGTGAGAGCCCCAAAGTTCAGTGAGAGCCACCAGTGCTCCCCAAAGCTCAGTGAGAGCCAGCAGGGCTCTCCAAATCACAGTCAGAGCCCCAAAATTCAGTGACACCCAACAGGGCTGTCCCAAAGCTCAGTGAGAGCCCCAAAGCACAGTGAGAGCCAGCAGGGCTCCCCAAAGCACAGGGAGAGCCCCAAGGCACAGTGACACCCATCAGGGCTCCCCAAAGCTCAGTCAGACCTAGCAGGGCTCTCCAAATCACAGTCAGAGCTCCAAAGCACAGTGAGAGCCACCAGTGCTCCCCAAAGCTCAGTCAGAGCCAGCAGGGCTCCCCAAAGCTCAGTGAGAGCCCCAAAATTCAGTGACACCCAACAGGGCTGCCCCAAAGCTCAGTGAGAGCCCCAAAGCTCAGTCAGAGCCAGCAGGGCTGTCCCAAAGCTCAGTGAGAGCCCCAAAGCTCAGTGAGAGCCACCAGTGCTCCCCAAAGCTCAGTCAGAGCCCCAAAATTCAGTGACATCCAGCAGGGCTGCCCCAAAGCACAGTGAGAGCCCCAAAGCTCAGGGACACCCAGCAGTGCTGCCCCAAAGCTCTGCTCACTGCAGGCACCACTCCCCAGCCCTCACACTGATTGTTGGCACCTGCTCATGGAAATAACCAAAGAGAACCCAAAGAATGATGGGTTTAGAGGTTCTAGAGGAACAAGAATTGAAAAAAGCCCCGAAGGAGTGTCTGGTTTCAGTGTTCATGGTTCCCAAGTGTCCAGGGTGCAGCGCTGGGGGCTCTGGGTGAGCAGGGGATGCTCCAGGCTGGGCACAGCCTGTCCTGGGCACCCACCCTGGCACCCTGAGCCTCAGCCAGGCTGGCAGGGCCTGGGGAATGCCTGGGACAGAGGGAAAAGCCCAGCAGGGAGGGAGGGGGGACCTGCAGCGGAGCCCCATGACATGGAACAGCTCTCAGGGAATGCAAAATCTCCTTTAACAGCAGCTCACTCCACAAGAACAGTATAGATCATTTAGTACACTATCATTTTATATAGCATTTAGTACTGTATCATTTTATTTATCATTTAATACACTATCATTTTATATATCATTTAGTACTGCATCATTTTATTTATAATTTAGTACACTATCATTTTACTTATCATTTAGTACTGTATCATTTTATATATCATTTAGCACACTACCATTTTGTATATCGTTTAGTACTATATCATTTTGAACTCCACCTGTGCTTCCAGCCTGCTTTACAGCCCACCACCCCAAGCACAATTCCTAATTAATAATGATAAATGATATGTGATGTACATAAGGCATCTAAGGATGGATTATGATTTACATAACATTCAAATTCACAAAGCTGGTTCTGAGTTCAATTCTGTCTTAATATTTCTGCCTGTGTGGTTACAACATCCACAATCAATTCTGAATGTTGATTTGAATTACTGAAATGTAATTGAAGAGTAGCTCATTGACACTGAGAAGGCAAACAAACTGTTAATGCTAATTCCTCTGAGTACATCTCACCAAGGATACTGGCAGAAGGGAATAAAAAAAATACATATTCCCAAATAATAGAAAATCTGTGAGCACAGACACAGTTTAAAACAGTAATAAAGACAGTTATTTTATGCAGAAAAGGAATATTTTATATGTATAAATAACAATGATCTTATATACACGTTAAGGAAAATTAGTTAAGCCTTAGGAACCTCATGTTTGTCCCTTTCATAAGAAAAAGAAGGGAAAAAAAGTAAATAGGCTGTAATTCACCCTTCATGTGTGGTATAAAAAACATACTTAATGACTTTCCTCCTCCCCCATAACATTCAAATTGCCAGTTAAAGGCACAAGCAAAAACAACTCTTTTGAAATACAGTGAAAACCCCTTCAATATATTTTGGCTTTAAGATATATTAATACTATAAATTACTATATCATTATTTTTCAAATTAAAATTAACTAGGTTTAATTACTCAATGCCCTGAAATTCCAATGCCTCCTCTTTGGGCACGTTTTTCCTCAAAATCGGCCCCGGAGGACAAGCAAGTACAGCCCAGCCCCAGCAGAGAGCGCAATTGCTGTTCCAATGAGCAGGGTCTGAGACACCGAGCCCAGCACAGGGGCTTCAGGCAGGAAAAAAAAAAAAGAAAAAAAAAAACCAACAAAACCCCACACAAAACAACAACAACAACAAAAAAAAACCCGCTCTATTTTTCCTACCTTTTATTACTATTTTTAATCGATTAATAACTTGATAAACTCAACTTCATTGCCGTGCATGAAGTCCAAGAAAGAGCTGACAGAAAATTCACCTAAAATCCAGACCCCAGCATATTCCTAAAGTGTGCTGTGACCTCCATTTGTGGATTCCACAAGAACTGAAATCCACACCCCAGCATCTTCCTGAAGTATGCTTCATCCACAAGAACTGAACCCTGAATTCCAAGCCCCAGCATCTTCCCAAACTGTGCTGTGACCTCCAGCATCCACAAGAACTGAGCCCTGAAATCTGGGCCCCAGCATCTTCCCAAAGCATCCTGTGACCTTCAACCACAGGAGCTGAACCCTGAAATCCAGAGCCCAGCACCTTCCCACAGAGTGCTGTGACCTTCATCCACAAGAACTGAGCCCTGAAATCCATACCCCAGCACCTTCCCAAAGCATCCTGTGACCTTCAGCATCAACAAGAACTGAACCCTGAAATCCAGACTCCAGCATCTTACCAAAGGGTGCTTCATCCACAAGAACTGAAGCCTGAAATCCAGATCCCAGCATCTTCCCAAAGCATCCTGTGACCTTCATCCACAAGAACTGAAATCCACATGCCAGCATCTTGCCGAAGTGCGCTTCATCCACAGGAACAGAGTCCTGAAACCCACATCCCAGCACCTTCCCACAGTGTGCTATCACCTTCAGCATACACAAGAACTGAACCCTGAAATCCAGTCTCCAGCACCTTCCTAAAGCATCCTGTGACCTTCATCCACAAGAACTGAACCCTGAAATCCAGACCCCAAAGCACCCTGTGACCTTCAGCATCCACAGGTGCCCCCGGGCACGCTCTGCAGCAAATGCATCTCCTTGGGGTGCAGCTCCAGCAGCACTGCAGCACCACAGCTGTGTCTGTGCTGCCCCACGGGCACTGAAACCTCACCCAGAATTTATAATCAAAGCCTTCTCTGTCTGAGTAACCTTTTTATTCACATAGACACAGAGAAAAGCAGGAGGAAATCAAGACAAGAGGCACTTTGGAGACTTTTTTTTCCTGAAGGACAGAGGAGATGTTGCTGCTATTGATGACCTAATGAATCTTTTCACTTTCTCCTTGTTTGCTGAAGGATAATCAGGGGTTAAGTCAGCCCTGGGTTGCTTTTAAATGAAGCCCCAAGGCAAGTCAATAGGTTCAAGATAAAGACAATCCCAAACCCTTAAAAACTCCAGCTGTCATCAGCTGCACAGTTTTACCTTCAGCCCTGAGCCTGTTAGCCCTGACAGCAGAGATGGGCTCTGCTGTGTGTCCCCGAGCTGTGACACAGCCCAGGGGAGCCCCAACATCTGGAGACACAGCACAGCTGCACAGGAACCACTCTGCTCCACAACCTCCAGAAAATGGGAACTGATGTCGCTGGGAAAGGCAAAGCAGGGGGGTGGAGGCAGCAGCACAAAGGATCCCACCTGCAGCACAGGATGGAGATTCAGTCCAGGAAGACTCAAAATTCCCCAGCTGGGGAAGCTGCAGCTTTTCCTCTGATCAGAATTGTCACTGTGATATTTTCTAGAAAAATCTTATGTCAGGATTTTTCTCCTGAGAAGCTGAGAAGCCTCAGAAAAGAAGTGTAAGCAATAATTATTTGATTGTTTTGGAATGTGGTCTACAAGTTGCTTACCAACAGGTGCATCTTTGATTAATTCCATGTGGATTGTGTTGACTTAAAGACCAATCCCAGTCCAGCTGTGTCAGGACTCTGGTCAAGCACGAGTTTTTATTATTCATTCCTTTCTAACCTTCAGATGCATCCTTTCTCTTTCTTTAGTAAAGTTTTAGTATATAATTTCTTTTACTATAATATAATGAAATAATATATCAGCCTTCTGAAAACATAAAGTCAAATTCTCATCTCTCACCTCATCCTAAAAACCTCACAACCCACACAGAATCTCCTTCTGCCAAGGGGGAGAGAACTCACATTCCTGGAACATTACATCTCTGATTTGAAATTAACTTCATGTTTTTGTGTATTTCAAATGCTCTGGGTGTTGGGCAACTGAGGAACTGTAAAGTGCATCGGTCACAGGGGACTTTGCTGGATGGAAAAGGCGCCAGTAAATATCAGAGGGCAGCATTAAAACCTCAAGAGTCAGCAGAGGTCTGAACAAGATGCTAAGATAAAAGAGTGAACACATTAGGAGAAATAATAACATACTATACTTCTCAATTTCTTAAAACCAGCAATCCTCCTCTAAGTTTCTAAGAAAGGCCCTGTTTTCTTTAAATGGCAGGTTCTGACCTACTTGAGTGGAAAACTTTCTAGAGAATCTGTGCACTGGGCCTGTTTTCAGTAGATACTCTGGAGGAGATGTTCCCTGAGATGTATTTTCTCTAGTTCTGGTTAATTATGGATGTTTAAGAGCACGTGGAGTAAACACTCCTCTGGAAATTCCAGTTCCCACTTCCTATTTCTCTAGGAACATTCTAAGGAGCACAATTACATAGAGCCACTAAAAAAAATTAAAATGAAAAATCAGCTTTCTGATTATTATTTCTACAAATCAATTATCAAAACTCTATTAATTTATTCCATTAGCTTAGACACTATTATACTACATCATAATTCTCTCTTTTAGGATGGCACATGATTTTATTAGTGTGTTCTATCAGTTTTGGAGGTTGAAGGCTTCCGGGTGGAATTTTTTCTCCTCCATCTAATAAAGCTTATTAAGAATTTAAATAAGGTTTGAAAGTGAGAATAATTTGGACACCAAAGTAATAGCTATACATATCTCACAACAGTAGTTCATTAGTGGGCTGATATTCAGGCAACTAAATTAAAGCTTCTCACTCATTTTGCTCAATAGATTTCCACCCAGCTCCTGAATCCCAAACCAAAAATCTCAGCCCCTGTTCAACTGCAGGATTCACAGGAAGGGTGAAGTATAAAATCCTGCACTTTACCCCGTATCTTGGTGGTTCTGTAGCCAGAAATAAACGGGAAGAGCAGAAAACCTGCAAACATACCCTACAGTTCTTTAAAAATCCTTTAAAAAAATCTTTAAAATCCTAATTAATGAGACCAAATATGCCTCTTGGCTTTAGCAGCTGCACTGGCAGTGCCAGGGCTCTGCAGCACATTGCACAGCAGCAATCACACACAAGCTGAACCAGCCTCCCTCCCTCTCTGAGCAGGGCTTGTGCCCACCCTGAGGACTGCATTGTTACCAGAGGCAGTGAGCACGCCAAATGCATGCCACAGAAACCTCACATGCTTAACTTCTGCAAGCACACTCCCCCAGATTCATGACACTGATAAGACATGAAACTAGAGCAACATCATCTTGAAGAATTGCTCCTCGCCTCAACTAAATGTTTGTTCCTTTTTTATTAACTTTCTAAACTGATATACAATCAAAATATCCAGTGGCCCATTTAACCAATTCACATACTAAACTTATGGCCAGCAGCCAATCTGAAGTGAGCTGATTCTGCTGAAGAGGTATCTGGGGTCCTTTAGAAATTCTACCTGGTGGTCTAATAAAATAATTTCATGGCATGCGAATCACTGAGCAAGAAAAAAAATCACTAAAAACTGATGGCATTATCAAACTCTATGAAACTGCATCAATTTATTAAAAAAAAAAATACAATATTTCAACTGTACCATACCATGTGGACTGCAGCTGGCACTTTCCTTTTTAAATGCAGGCTGAATTAAAGGAGAGTGTCACTCTTGTATTAAACGAGGAATGAATAAACTCCTAGGTGCTCAGAAGGCAAATGCAAGACAACACCCATTCTTTTATAGACAATTATGATACAGCTGGACCTGACTGATCCTTAATCAACACCTCTCACACCATTGACTAATTAGGAACAACACCCTTCTTGTAAATATCTTACAAGAAAACAACACAGCTGCAAAGATTAAGGATTGTTTTAAATCTCTCTGAACCGTCCAAAGCTTCCTAGAGCAAGGCCTGGGAAAGTTTATCTGAATTCTCTGACCAGACTTTCAGCATCCACAGTATAGCTGCACCATGAGGTCTGATTTTTGAATATACTGTGAAAGGGAGCAACAGCCTTAACTCAAGATCAATCCTTCCCTGTATAAATAAATTTGACACAATAGGTCATGTACATAGAGCCAAGGATCTCTCACTCTTCAGGCTCAGAAGATGCCTTGGGACAGTGAGGAGCCCACTGTTCCCACCAGAATCCAGAGATTATTTGGGGATGATCCCATAAATGTGCCTGATACAGCTTTTTGAATATATTCTGGGATTGGCCAAACATTGGTGCAAACAGCACCCACAGACAGGGACTGGGGCTGGGACAGGGATTGGGGCTGCTCTGGTTCTGTTTTAGGAGAACCCCCAAACAGGGATTGGGGCTGGGACTGGGAAAGGAATGGGGTCTGCTCTGGTTCTGCTTTAGAGGAACCCATGGGCAGGGATTGGGACAGGGATTGGGGCTGCTCTCGTTCTGCTTTAGAAGAATCCATGGACAGGGATTGGGGCTGCTCTGGCTCTCCTATGGCAGAACCCATGGGCAGGGATTGGGGCTGCTCTGGCTCTCCTATGGCAGAACCCATGGACAGGGATTGGGGCTGCTCTGGTTCTCTTTTAGCAGAACCCATGGACAGGGACTGGGGCTGCTCTGGTTCTCCTTTGGCAGAACCCATGGACAGGGACTGGGGCTGCTCTGGTTCTCTTTTAGCAGAACCCATGGACAGGGACTGGGGCTGCTCTGGCTCTCCTTTAGCAGAACCCATGGACAGGGACTGGGGCTGCTCTGGTTCTCCTTTGGCAGAACCCATGGACAGGGACTGGGGCTGCTCTGGTTCTCTTTTAGCAGAACCCATGGACAGGGACTGGGGCTGCTCTGGCTCTCCTTTAGCAGAACCCACAGGGCAGGGATTGGGGCTGCTCTGGCTCTGTTTCAGCAGAACCCATGGACAGGGATTGGGGCTGCTCTGGTTCTCCTATGGCAGAACCCATGGAAAGGGATTGGGGCTGCTCTGGTTCTGTTTCAGCAGAACCCATGGACAGGGACTGGGGCTGCTCTGGTTCTTTGGCAGAAGCCCCAGACAAGGACTGGGGGTGGCTCAGCTGCTGCTGTGTCCATTCCTCTGTGGGGACAGAAGGCTCCAGGGGACAGGGCTGTGGCTGTTCCCCGAGTTATCTGCCAAAGCAGGGCAGAGATCCCAGCTCTGAGCCACAAGCACTGTCAGCATGCACACAGCATGGCCACAGGTGTGTTTGTACCGCCCCAGGCACTGGTGGCAGCAGCAGAGAATAATTCTGAAAGCCAGCCTCCATCCAGTGACTCCTGAACCTGCAGCTGATCCTCTGGAGCACTGCCTTACCCCATAATTACATTTATTCCTTTAATTACACCTCCACACTGAGTGTGCTTCAAATGAAGAACCAGTAATTCTCTCGCATTTTAATTTTCAATTTAAAATCTGCTCATTGCAAATGTCACTCCAGACACACACATGCCCTGCTGACATCAAACCTGATGGAGATGAGCATTGTTTTATCAAGAATCACCCGAAGAAGATAATAATTTTGCTAGCTAGTGAGATCTGTATAAGATGGCATTATAAAAGGCTTTGTTCCAATTTCTGTTTTCCTTTCTGCAACTTGATGACAGCTTCATTTTTTTTTCTTTTTACTAGAAAATTAAAAATCCCTAGGATTATTTTTAGATATAATAACTGCATTAGCACACACCTTCTGCTTTGTCCTTGTACTGAACAAATAGGCCCAATTCTGCAGGCCCCTGACTGATGAAGATCTATCCCAATGTGCTTCAGAGGTTAAAAGAGAACAACTGCAGTTAAAATGAACATTTCTCAGCTCACCCCATGCTTCAGCAGGCCTTGCAATAAATGGGATTTTTAAACTTGCTCCACACTCCTTCCTTCACCATGCCTTTCACTCTAAAAGCAGTAATATGTTATGCATGAGTTCCTATTTGCATGATGCAACATATTGCCAATTTTTAACATATTTGAAGTAGTTTTAAAGAGAATTAAAATTTGAAATGCAATTAGTTGCCACCTGTCTAGTTCAGAAGATAAATTCATTCTTCTGTGCAAAAAAATGAGACCATTGTTAGAAAAGCATTTTGCTCATGAGAAAAAGAATCCAAAATAGAGTTTTCCTGGAATAAAGGCATGAGAAAAAAATCCTTCCAGTCCTTCTCATAAAATAAAACAACCAAACCACCAAAACCTCAACACCTCATGACTGTAAATTTGTAGGTAAATGGCAGAATTGTACAGCAAGCTGAAAATGAAACCCTTTTCTCATTAACTTCCAAATTAGTGTTCTGTAATTGTATGAATAAATCTAACAGAAACCAGGCATTCCAACTCTCCATACAATGTCAATTCTCACCTGCAGAGCTCAGAAATAAATTCTGACCAGAACTGCAATGGACTTACATTTTGAATAAATAGTTTGAAGAAGGATCACTAACAAAGTAAAGGACTTCCTTGAGTGGCAAGATGCTAGAGCAAGATCTGACACATTTCTAAATGTCAACCACAAACTCCATTTTTTATTTTCTTCAGAGATTTTTTTTCCACAATGATGAATAATACCTGATTTATTTTAAGTACAAAACCAGCATTTTCTGTAATTTTTACTAGTCAGTTTTTAACTGAGAAATTACAATACCTCTTGCTTTTCTAATACACAGGTGAAATTAGTCTGTCAGAGTTAATAAATCACATGTAAACTATGTACACACAGCAACCAACTGTGCTACACATCATACACGAATTCTGTCACACACAGGCAACTCATCTGTCTATCAAAATCAAAACTAATCTATTAAACTTATTAATTACAAACTGGAGCCTACTCATCTTCAGGTAGTTCTTATGGGAGAGGACTAAAAAATTGGGAGACAACACGAGTGAGAAAAGTGAAATAAATAAGGAGCATTCCTGTAACTCCTACAGTGGCACAATAGAAATGGTGTAAAAAAATGGAGTTATTCATGATGAAACTGGCCCAGTGGAGAACAAACCACAACAAGGGGGGGACAAGTTCAGGGTCTCTCAGGGTCTCTGAATATGGTTGCTACTTTGACACATCTGAAAAAAATACCTTCTGCAAAGATTTACTTGTCATTCAGAACAAGTGTTAGCTACCAAAATCAGATGGAATGTGCTATAAACATTGCTTTAATCAAGACTTCTCTCTTTGACCAGTCTTTAGGCACATCACTGAAGTTATTACAGGCTTACAGAACAAAGTGGAAATGATTTTTTCCTTTTTCTTTTCCAGCTACTAAAATCAATGTAGTTGCTTCCATCCAAGTAACACAACTGCAAGAACAGAGAAAAATCAGCTTCAAGCAATTATCCATGTTCATAAATCTTTGTTCATAGCCACATTAACATTCTCAGCTTCATGCAAGAGGCACGGTGTGCTGCAGGGGAGCAACAGAGATCAACAGCCAGAGCAGTTTTTATTTACTCCAGATAAACTGCACTGTGTGTAATCACTTTTTTGAGCATTTAATGAACCATATTTGGGTTGTATTTTCACTGAATCACTCATTTGCATTTATCTCAAATGCAGACCAGCATTTGATACCACAGTACTGGGAGGTTTTATTGCAGCCTACTGTTCATCAAAATAACTCAAGGCAGGCAGAAAAGTCCACATGGGTTTGCTTTGACTCATAACCACCAACTCCCTTTTGTGGGTAACACCTAATGGAGAGCCAGGGTTCATGTGCTGATGTCAAACCAAATGCTTAATAGGCCTCCCAGGCTTCCTTTTTATTGGTGCAATTTCTACAAAATAAAAAAATGAATCTGAAAGCAATAAAAAAAAAAAAACACACTATCTGGAAAGCAATTATTTTCTGCACTCCTCCCCCAGCTGCAGCCCAGGATTGTGTCTGTAGCCCAGCTGGGGATGGGAAGCATGCAGCAGTCCCAGGAGCTTTTCCCAAGCCAGCAGCTGACATTCCACCTCCCAGCCCGGCGCTGATGTGCAGAAAACTCACACAATGAGCCTTGACATTTGTCATTGTACTTAGCTACAAATGCATTACAAGAAATTACAAGGGATGCTATCAGAAAATTGCAAACCCAGTGAGTGTTTCGCCTAGTTACTGTAATTCCTCAATGCTGTTCCAATCTTGTGCAAATTAGAGCCACTTACAGCTCTGAAAACTGACAGGAAACCGAATGAGGTTTTCATTATGCTTTTAATAGTCTTCCTGGGCTCCTTGCTGCTAAAAGATTCTTGGGGAAGAGCTCTACAGCCTGCCTACCTCCACGCTCATGGCAGGTGCAGGCACTAACCCAGGACAGTCCATTACACTTCTGCAACAAAAAGCCAAACCAAATTCCCTTCCACAAAAGGGAAGCAGCAGCAGTAAGGAAAAAAAAATCTGTGAGAAGCTAGGAAGATTTGATTTACATTGCCTCAGTATTGTGAATGCTTCCTTTGTGGCTAAAGAAATGGGAAGGTTTTAATCAAATTCTGCATTTATAAATCACATCTTGTAACAGATATATGAATAGTAAAGAAACTTCCTAGCGGCTCCTGTAACACACACTTCATTAGTATTGACTCCAGAGCTCCTGCGCTGACTGCCTCCAGTTCAGTGCAGAGAACAGTCCTGCCCCTAAACCCGCCTAAGGTTTATGCAGTGTGAGCTTTAAGGACCTGGGAATTCTGGCAGAAGGAAAGCTAAGCCAGTTACCTACCATTATCCCATAAAAGAGGCCCGAGGTGTCACTGCAGACATGTCCATAACAACAAATCACCATGGGTGGCTGGGAGAACACGCCTGCGTTTCCTCTCTGGATTTCAGGGACATCATCCTCCCACCTGAACTCCTGCTGTGCTGATAAAGCCACTGAGCTAAACAGTCACAGACACAGCAGGGAACGCAGGGAACAGCCCAGAGCTGCTGTGAGCACTGGGGAGAGGGGTTTGTGCTGCATTCTCTCTGCTCAGAGCATCTCACTTCTCCTCACCCCGTGCCCAGCTCTGGTACAGATCCCCACTGGGGCTGCTGGCTCATCCTCTCTTCTCTCCTGTCACCCCCAATGTTGATAATAGGTTAGAAACGGTTTTAAAATAGTTGATAGATGGTTAAGCATGTACTGTTAGTTTGGTTATTTTATTGTAAGAGGGGTTAAAAGGGTACTTATAAGAAATACAGCACTCAATGTACCATAACACACCTCAGTAAACTGCACCAGGAGCCAGCCTGGACAGAGCTGTCATGGCCAATAAGCACCTTAAACCTTCATGCAAATGAAGGATCCAAAAAGAAACCAATCCAATGGGACAAAAACAGGATAAAAGGGGCTTCTGACCCAGGGAAGCTGTGCTGCTCCATCTGGGCCATCACTGCTGAGCAGCCCCAGTGCCAGCGCTGCTCCATCCTCGACAGGAATGCTCCTGCTCAGCCCAGGGCCCTTGCTTTGGGCCTTTCTTTTTTATAATAAATGCTGAAATCACTCTAGTATCAGGAGCCTGCTCTCGTTTTCTAACATGCACTGTTTGTTTGGTTATGGTAAAAGGGGTTAAAAGGGTAGTTATAAGAAATTACACCCAAGTAAAGTGCACCACCCCCCAAGTGAAACGAGCCAGCCTGGACAGAACTGTCATGGCCAATCAAGCACCTTCAACCATCATGCAAATGAAGGATCCAAACAGCAACCAATCCAAAGGGACAAAGACAGGATAAAAGGGGCTTCTGACCCAGGGAAGCTGTGCTGCACCATCGGGGCCATCTCTGCTGAGCAGCACCAGCGCCAGGGCTGCTCCATCCTCCATGGGAACGTTCCTGCCCAGCCCAGGCCCCTTGCTTTGGGCCTTTCTTTTTTATAATAAATGCTGAAATCACAGGAGCCTGCTCTGGTTTTTATCACCTTTTTCACTTTGGGGGGGGTGGCGCACTTTACTGAGGTGTGTTATGGTACATTGAGTACCGTATTTCTTACAGCTACCCTTTTAAGCCTTTTTACAATATAATAACCAAACTAACAGTACATGCTTAACCATCTATCAACTATTTTACAACAGTTTCTAACCTATTTTTAACAACCAACCTCCCATTCCCTACTCAGGGCCGTCACATCTGGCCAGAGGGCACAGGGCAGGGAACAAACAGAACCTACTGGGAAAATCCACATCCTCTCTCTGGTTCCCAACCACCCCTTCCCAGCAGCAGCAAAACAGCAGCTGAGCCTTGCACTGGCCACAGGAACCACCCTTGCAGTGGTTTTTTTATGGAATAACAACATTTTGAGGCAATCTGCTGCTTATTAAAGCTGTGTAGAGATTTCTCCGGGGAGAGGGGGGAGAGAGAGGTTGGGCTCTGAGTATTCAAATTTATCAAGGAAATGCAAATAGCTGGGGCATGCTAAAGTAAGGAGGTAAAGCTCACTGAGCAGAAAATGAATCTCTTGATACAAAGCATCTCAGGAACTCAGTTAATGCTCTGATCACTCACTAATAGCAGCAATACATTTCTATGAATTTTAAGACTATTCCACCTTCCAAATGGAAACATGTCAAGGTCTAAGTCTCTCTTTCTATTAAAATGAAGGAAGTAAATTTGCTTCCTAGCATTTTCTCTCATTTGTTTCCAGGACTTAAATAATCTGTGAGTCAGCATGTTCTCAGCACACGCTTTCTCCATATTAGTTATCTAAAAATACAGCACTGAGCAGCCAGCACCATTTAAACTGAGAGGGATTTCAGGCTATTTCTTGCATAAAATAAAGTGACAGCAAAACCACTGCCATGGTCAGCTACTGAAGCTGTTAAGAGCACAAAATATTCACAGTGTCAGAGTGTCTTGTCTACATTGCCTGTGTCTATGTAAGTGAACCAAGACAGCCCAGAGAGTTCTGAACTGGATAATTTTACAATTTAAACCTTACATCCTCCTGCCCCAGGCCCATCTAAAGTGACTGGCATCTAAGTGATAGGGAAGCATGCCTTCAATTGGGAAAAAAAGTGGAGATCTGCTGCATAAATCAGTGTGTCTGTCATAATTCACCAGCCTGTCTTATCAACTCATGCTTGGCATGTGTTCCCTTAGGCACCAGAACCTGATGTTGTAAATTAATCAGCTGCTGCTGCTTTTTTGGAAGTTTGGATAGGGGTAAAAGGTCTTTAGAGGCTGAGGACCTGCAGGTAATTCCTTCCTACCGTCTATCCTCTGTGCTTTTCCCATGAAGAACTGGCTTTGGGTAAAGAAAAAAAAATGTATAATGCATAAAAATTCCAGCTCAGATGTTCCCTTGGGACAACAAGCACCAGATACAGCTTTCCTGCACTCTACATCTGTGACTGCTTCAATTTCTCTCATTCCTGGTCATGCTGCCCTTCACAGAAACACCTTTGTGCCTTTTTCCATGGCTGTTTAAGCACATGGTTATTCTGAGTAGACCATAAGGCATCTAAATGCATCTCAGATGCTGCAAATTGCTGCTGGATACTTTTAAAATAAATTAATCTGTATCCTTTTAAATAACTGAGTTAGGACAGGACAGCCTCCTGCACACCAGGAATTTCCCTAGGAAACTGAAAGACAGAGCAGGCAGCCTGTGCTAGTACAGAAACCCAAAATACAGAGAGTAGAAACCCAAATTTGTTTCTTAGTGGATAAAGTCTCTTTGAGAGCAGTCAAGGGGAATACTACAATCAATCCCAGACATTTCACAGGTGATTCAAGTATATTTTATCTTTCTCTTGGCATTTCCATTCAGCCAAAGAGCTTCCATGAGCCAATAAACTGTTCTTGGCTTCCTGAAGCTCAGGAGAGGAGTTGAGAGCTCTTTGCTTAAATTCTTAATTAGGGGTAAAATTTACAATTTAAAATAGAAATAAAACAAAACTCACAAGCAGCATTTGCAGCTAGATGAAATAGATGCTTCAGTGTTTATTATGATGGATAACAAGATCTCAACAGTGCTCCTACATCAAAAATGTCAGCCTAAGCCCAGTGCTCCCACAGGATAATGTGATCATTAAATTGCTACCCTAAATGAGGTGGAAGGACTAAAAATTTCAGAGAACACAGGATATTTCTTCTCTCTCTGCTAAACAATCACTGCTGGCATTCCCATATTTCTTGCCTGATCATTAACCACTGACATAATTAATATGCACTCACAGAAGCCTCAGCACAGTTAGAACATAATCACCTATAGATTTGATTCATGGAAGTGTCTTTTTGGAATAACTAAGACAGATTAGGTTTCTTAAATTGTCTTGGATACAGAAGCAACAAAAAGCAAGTTGGGAGTTGCCAACTGTGGAGGGGTCCTAATTAACAACTCAATTAAAAAAGGCAAATTAAAACTTTATGGTTCGTTATCCTTCATTGCTTAATAAATTGTTTTGCTAAGCAAATGATTAAGAATGATTATTCTATAAAGCTGAAATAGAATCTGGTTTCCACATTTTTTTAAAAAATCCAATAAAATAAAACCAGTTTGTTTTCAAATATCCAAACCATATTGACTGCAGAACTTTGTGCCAATTCAAGGACAAGAGCAGAAATGTGTTAGAAAATTACTATCAACATTAAAAAATTATTTCTCCTCTCCCTTTTTTACATTGAAGAATATCTGCAGCTCTTGTGATTAAGAGTCTCTACATATTTTTTATTTTTACTGGGTTTTTTTTAATGCCACCACTCTTGTGTTCATCAAAATGAATTGCCCCCCTCTTAACATCATGGATTTCTTAACATGTTCAAAACTTTTGGAATTGTAATTTGATAGTTCAGGATACCGAGGGATGAATAAAACAGGTTTGATCATAGGGAATATTTGACAACCTGCAAGAGATTCCAGAATGATTCATCTTTGCAGTTTTAAAAGATGTTTATGGATATTTTTAGATGTCCTGAACTGTCCCCCAAGACAATGTTTGCAAATCTGTGTTTCTTACTGTGCTAGACACAAAAGCCATTTTCATATAGAAATATATTAATATGCTACTGGAAATAGGAAACCCTCTATTGTCTTGAAGTCCTGTTTGCTATTTTGTAATCCTGTATGTGTAAATAAATTAAAAACTAGAGCCCAATACAAGTGGTTTGAGTAGAAATGTTTGTTTCAAATTCTGACTTACTAGAGGCAGAGAAAAAAATATTTTGCAGGTTTTTACTGCTTTCAAATCCAGAAAAACAAAAATGAAGATAGCATTAATGAGTGCTAACAGATAATGCCAATTAATGAAGAGGAAGGAAAGCAACACCAACAGTCTGCTAAAGACAGAAGGTCACAGAGTCTCTAAAACACAAAATTCAGCATCCCCAATTGCCTCCCACTGCGCTGGGTATTTCAGGAACCAGGAATCATCTCCTTTCTCATCTCTCTTTCCTGCACATATTTGAGCAGGTCAAACACTCCAGAAATGCCTGCACTGCTAAGAGACAGATTTTACCCTGAAGACAACAGAGAGAGTTCCAAATGCTGATTCCAGCTGGGTACCCCTGGATATCCAGGTGTTTCTGGACCTGCTGAAGACAGAAATTCCCACTTTCCACTTGATGTGGGAACCTCTCCCCTCCCTGCTCTTCACACACTGAAAGCATCCCTCTGCTGAGGGACACAGAATTATCAGGACTCAGATTTGGCAGAAAAATTTAAAAACCATGAAAAACACAACCCCTTTTTGCTCTTCCACACTGATGCCTGCACAGATCGGAGACCTCAGAAACTGCAGCAGCTCACAATGAGAATTACCTGATTCCATAAAACACTGACATTGCTATTGCACTATCAAATGTCAAATAAAACTTTCTACATAAGTCTTCCTTGCCTGTAAAACTCAAGTAACTGATTACATAAAAAAATTACTGGAAAGATTGTCTTTTTGCAGCTATTTAGAAGAGTATTTTTAAAATCTGGACATGTCTAATTTTACTAAAAAGCATAAAAAATTGTTTCTCTGACAGAACAGCAAAGTTGGGATAAGGTAGTAACTACTTCATTGGAACAGAAAAGAGAATTTTGTTGCAAAAGTATTTGCAGACAATCCATGAAGGATTAATTTCTCATTCAGCACTAAAAAAACCTTCATTAAAGGTAAGTTAATTTATAAATACTAATTGTGTCACCAAGAAACTCCATTTATACAGTCACTATAGCCTTTTCTACTTAGGATCCAGCTGTTTTATGAACAATCTTTCTGAGCATCTCCAATGACAGCCCAGCCTTACTCAGCAGAAAACAGCCACGAGTTTCTGCATCAAAGCAGATTGTTCAGCAAGACAAGCAACTTCCCTACAAAACCATGGAAACAAATCAATGTGTGCTGCTGACAACCAGAGGAGTTACTGAGGGAACTTCATTAGAAGGTTGCTCCTCATTATTTCCACTTGCTAGTAAGGAGCTCGGAATTTTTGTTTGAGTTTTGGGTGTTTGTTTCCATTTTTTTTCCACCATTTTATAATTAGCAGCATATTTATATCATGATTTTACTGGCAATTTGATGCGTTTTGGGCAATGCTCTGAGCAAATCCTACTCATGCAGGATCTAAAGTGGACATTTGGTATCAAACCTTTGTGGTTTTTATAACTTTCTCATTATAGAAATACATCACAGACTCCACAAGGATTTTCATTTCATATCCTGCATCCTTACTGATCCAAACAGTTCATTTTCCTGCATATATATATAGGATTTAAGGAATTAAATACTTATAGAGCATATGGACTGAGCCAGATTTACATGTAGGTAATTGGCAGTTTTAAACTCACTAGTATGCATAGAAAAAAAAAAATAAAAATGGCCACACAACATTCTCTTCAGGTCTGAAACCAAAGCAGCAGCTTTGAAAACTGAAACAAGTTGGGAGTAATGGGGGAAAACAGTCTCCACAAGGAAGGGAATGGATTTCCTGCCCTCAAGATACACAAAGAAAATAAAAGATACATTAACTGAATACTCCAAAGCCCTTTATCACAATAAGTGAGTTTAGAGATATCCTTCTTTGGGGATGGAGGCAAAGGGAAACTCCTCAGCCTGCTACTCCTAAACAGCTCCTTGGGCTGCTGAAACTTGGCAGTCCTTGCAGTCTGCAGGACAGAGATGAGAACTTTGTCACAATTTTCCTATTAAAAAATTACAAAGTATTTGGCCTTACTTTATAGGAACTCAACATACTTTGTTTCCCTTTCTCTTTGACAAGTTAATTCATGACCAAATAGACAAATATATTAAATCAACCATTACATGGGTGACTTTCACATAGCAGGCAGCAATTGGTTTTACCAGATCCCACCCCAAAGCACACAGAAATGGCCATAAAAATGTTTTAACATGAGAGAGAAAAGACAGATGGCACTAAATCCAGACCTTTAACACATGAGATTTCTTCAAGTCAACTTAGTGAGCTCTCAGTGCAAATTCAACATCAGGGGCTACTCAGCAAAATCAGTGTAAAGAATAACCTTGAAGAAACCAAATGTTTAAAATGTTCTCTTACAAAGTAATAACAAACAATGTGTTGACATCTAAATGTTATTGGCAGTAGGACAGGACAGTCAGTAAATATGTGAAAAACATTTCAACCCATATACAGACAGTCTAGTCTAGAAGCTGCTTACAAAAAATTAAGAACACTCATAATGACTTGCAAATAATAATGGTTCTCATTTCCCACTATACAGAACCAGCTGAACAAAGTTATAAAGAAACTAGAAATTTGGAAATCCATTGAAATTCAGTATCTTGTAAGTTCAGGTTGGGAAATCCTACACTTGAAAGAATATAGGAAGGGAAACTTGGATAAAACAAGAGTGTTTCTATTGCTAAGGCAACAGAGAAGCATAAATAAAATCCAGGAAAATAAATCAATTCTGAGGAGTTCTTACAAGCTGTATAAAGACACCGATAGAGCTGGGATCACCAACACCATCCATGGCAAACCCCTCCAAATAGGCATACAGGTTTTCTCAGGATCTCTTTATAACAGCAAAAATAATGATGAAGCACAACAAGCAAATAATGGAAAAAAAGAAAAAAAAAAAAGAGAAGAGGAAAGAGAAGAGGAAAGAGAAGAGGAAAGAGAAGAGGAAAGAGAAGAGGAAAGAGAAGAGGAAAGAGAAGAGGAAAGAGAAGAGGAAAGAGAAGAGGAAAGAGAAGAGGAAAGAGAAGAGGAAAGAGAAGAGGAAAGAGAAAAAACCCCAAACCCATATGTCTAAGAAGAGATGACTGAAATGATCTTATCCAACTTGGGATGTTTAATCCCACTGTTCCCCTGGTACTGGAATCCCAGGAGGAACACCTGGCAGAGTGGAAGCTCCTGATCTTCCCACTGCCAGCACAGGCACAACTGATTAAACAACTCTGGCTCTGCAAACCCAGTGACCTAAAGGATGAATTATTAATAACAGGAATTCCCAGCAAGTTCCCACTGATGAATTGATGTTGCTGCTGACTTGCAAAATCAGCTGCTTTTACCTCATTAGTTAAGAATAGTTTAATTTCTGAAATTACTACAGTGAACAAGGGTTTTGTTTTCCCAAGGCCTCCCATATTTTAAGGAAATAAATTCAAATAGAAAAAGTTCTCACTCAGGTGGTGTTGATCACACCTGAGTTCTCAAACACACCAACAAAGACACATGAACATCCCAAACCAACTGTCACAGCAGAATTGATCCCCTGCAGCTGCAGGAAAAGAAACATTTTCAAATGAAAATTGATCCTACAGTATGCAATAACACACTTGTCCGATATTCATGAATTCATTATTGTGTGAGTAAAGGAAGATAAAATGAGAAACACTCAGTGATGTAAATAGCTTTATGCCCTGTCCAGTAAAAATATTAAATCATCAATTACCTTTTCATCTGAATGCATGAGTAAAATAGAATCTCACCTGAAGATACGATCAATTCCAGTTAAATGCCTACAGATCTCAAATGAAAATTTAGTTAACCACGAACAAAAGATATGAAAATGCCAAGTTGAAACAAAGGTGCCAGGGACCCTTTGTACACTGAGGTTCAGGCAGGTTTTTAATATGTTGAACAACAGCCAAAAAGTTGGTTACGTGGGTACAAATCCTGTGCCTCCAAAAACTCTATAATCATCATAGCATCATAAAGCCAACATTAAAGTTTTAGTTTATAATGCTGAATATTCACTACAGGTGAATTCGAGGGGGTGTTTTATTGTCTTTTCCTACCCATTCCCTTCCAAAGCAGAGATAAATTATTACTCTTTTTACAAAGCCATTTATTCAACACTCACTCAACTGACATTTAATAAATTTTGATTACCTCATGAATTGAAAAACACAACTCTTTCCTCCTTGTTGGGTCCTAGACTTGCTTGGGAATTAGGAGTTTGGAATAAAGTTCATCCCTGCATGTCCTCCATTTCATATGCAACAAGGACTTGCTATGTGCCACAGATGAATTAAGAGAACTTTCACAACAGTAAGAAATACAAGGTGGTCTTTAAGCTGCCCATGTGCACAAGAAGATGGCCAAGTCCAGCAAGCTTTATTGTTGTTAATTTGCAGTTTTCTGTTTAACTGTTTTTATCCACACCCTTGCGCTGAGCTGCAAGTGAGCCCCCACAGCTGGGTGGGAAACCTTCCCCAACCCCACAAATCCAGCAGTGCAGGGGCTGGGGGCTCTCCCTGCACCCAAAACCCCACAAATCCAGCAACTGAAGGGCTCGGGGTTTTCTTTGTGTGCACAACCCCACAAATTCAGCAGTGCAGGGCTGGGGGCTTTCCCTGTATATAAAACCCCACAACTGCAGCAGGTGCAGGGGTGGGGGCTTTCCTTGTGTACACAATCCCAGCAGTGCAGGAGGGCTGGGAGCTTTCCCTGTGCCCAAAACCCCACAAATCCAGCAGTGCAGGGCTGGGAGTTTTCCCTGTCCCCACAACCCCACAAACCCAGCAACTGAAGGGCTGGGGGTTCTCTCTATGTGCACAACCCCACAAATCCAGCAGTGCAGAACCCTGGCAGCCTAGGGTGACCTGACCCTGCTGGCCCCACAGCAGTGAAACCAATCCCACCAGTAACACCAGTGCCAAACTGGAAGCTCACACAGCAGCAGGGCAGACCTGAGCCAGTCCTGCTGTGAAATACCCCAACATCATTCCCAAACTGTGGGATGGAGCCTCCCAAACCAAAAGTTACCTGACCATCAGTTCTTTCCCATCACAATGATTGATAGCAGGAGATTTCCAGCTCCCCTGGAAGTTCCATGGGCATAGCTTATTTAGTGCTGCTCAAGTGCTTTCAGTGATTAGCAGCATCATCTGCTCTGTGTACTACTGCACTCTGCTTCTGAAGGGACCAAAATAGAAACCCAATGGCACTGTCCTGCCCAGATAAGCGATTTTCTGCCACCTGAATGCAGAATGCTGAACTTTTTTTTCCCCTCACCCAAGCAAAACAGACTTTTCAGGCATATATTTATGATATTCCTGATATTATGTACCATTAACGTGCTATGTATATTATTTCAGACAGTTATTTTAATGAATTAGGTATTTAACAACTTTTTTTTATTCCTTATACCTTGTTGTGTCAACTTCTGGCTTTTATATAAGACTTACTTTGAGATGCTAAAAATGGACAAAATGTTGCTATCATACTATTATCAGTAAAAGAAAATATTTTAATGCTTTCCAAGCAGAGAAATAAAGCACTGGCCTCAGTGATCACCATACTGCAACAAGGTCTGCTCATTTTCTAATCTCTGTCTTCTTTGGGCTACATAGAGAAGCTCTAACAGGTCTGTACACACAAACACCCCAAAATAAATATAAATAGCCAAAATATCAGGTAAACACATAATGGGAGACACAGAACATAAAAGAACATAAAAGGGGAGAAGATGGCAGTGACCATGGTGGTTTGGCTGCCCTGTGCATTCCACCTTCACTGACTTTGAACACTCCTGTGGTAGCACAGGCTGTCTCCAAAGCATGTGACATCCTGATGGCCACGAAATAATGAGCATCAGGGGGACAAGTGTCATGGGACAAAACACTGCAAAACAGGAGAAGTTTGTTTGGGGGGGTTCTTCTCAAATTTTAACCCATTCCTGGATGAGAATCTATGCAGTGCAAGAAACACACGCTCCAAATTTATGATTTAAAAATTAAATTTTCTCATATAACTTGCTGATCAGATAAAAAAAAATAACTAGCTTATTTCCAGGGAGTTTTTCAGAGTGAACTTAATATTCTGTCTTCAAAAGCTGTGCAAGTACAAATGCTCCAGAAACAGCCCAGATTACTCTGCTCCCTCCACCACAAACCAGTCCTGAACTACTTCAGTTTCCCAGTGCCTGAGTAACCACATCAATTTAAGCCCCACAGCTCCCAGAATCTCTCCAATTTACACGTCGTTTTTGCTACAATCAAGATCCCAAAGTCTGCAGCCAGAACATTTGTTAATCACTGAAATGCTAATTTTGGGCTGTGTTACCACTGAATCCTTGGGATTTATCTACCCCCTAAAAATCAGGGGGAAAGTCTTATTCTGCTCACTGCTATTATTGTTATTATTGTTGTTATTCACTGCCTCCATCCACCGTGAGAACTAAGAGATAACTCAAGTAGGAGCCACTCCAAGGCACACTGGATGCTGGCACCAAAGCCATACCAGGCAAGAAGGGTTCTTTACCCATTTAACATAACAGCTCAATTTTGCACAGCAATTTAGATCTGCTGAGAAAACAAGGCAGTGATTTTATTTTTCACAAGATTATGTGCAATTGTCATGCTTTGCAGGCTCATGATCCCACAGCACTTCTGGCTAATTTTTGAGAACTTCTCTTCTACCTGCAAGAAAGGACACACTAGGGCAAGTCAATGCTGTGCCTCCTTCTCCGTATCTACTGCCTTTCATATGGATCTCACACATTTACATTGCAAATCCATCTTTGAGATGAGAAAAGTCATTTAACTCTCCCAAGCTCAAGTAATTTTGATGTTGTATCCCAGCACAGACTTCCTGCAAATAGCTGCACTCCCAACTCAAAAGCTTCTTGCTCTGTTTTGCTGTGATAGTTGTATTTCTTATTTAATTGTGGTTTTATCTTAAAACAACCAAAAATGCATTATGCAAATAAGTCCTTTCAAGAAATCACTTTGTGAAACTAAAATAAACTTGAAGGTTTATTGCCTTGTAAATTATTCATTGTAGCCTTTTAAAGGACAGGATACAAACTGTACAAAACAAGGCAGCAGGAGAGGCAGGTCTATTTTTAAAATCACATCGGGTGTGACATCATACTTCCAAAAGTCTGCCACCACAGGCACTGGGAAGCAACTTTTCCATAATCTGGGAAGCAGCCACAGGCTCACAGTGCTCCAAAAGCACAGAGCCAGGAGAACACTGCACAAACAATCGCACTGACTTTCCAAAAGCACTCACTGGAAAGGTTTGACCCTGAGGCCTGTGTTGAAAATCCCCACTGACCTCGGGTTTCTGCCCAGCTCTGAGCACACCTTGGGTTTGGGCACTGCTGTCTGTGGTGTCAGGATCCTCTCAGATGTAGGTTCTCATGGTCCATCTCTTGGTTCATCTGCAGGTTCCTACTGCCTCAATGAGTTCTGCACTGAGACAAAGGCTCTTGGGGCTGCAGCACAAGCATTTCATGTCCTCAAGGTCCGCTCTGTTCTCCTTCCATCCTCCTCCCCAAACCTCTTGGTGAATTCTGCAAGGCACTGTCCTCCTCATCCCATTCTTTCTGTAATTCCAAAATGCCAGAGCCCCAGAAGAAATGCTGTAAAAAGCCTCACTCAGCTTTCACTCAGATGAACATCCAGGTATTTCAGTGTGCCCCAGCCCAGTGAGAAACTTTAATGACTTTGTGAAAAATGCCAATCGCTTGTTTAAATTTTTTTTTTTAAGTTTAATAGTTATAAAATGGTTAAAAGAAATAGTAACACAATTAGAATAATAACAATTTGGACAAATTGAATTAGGACAATATGAGACAATAAAAACAACGAGTTACAGACGTCCAGGTACCTCTTTCTGGGCATCACAGGCCCGAAAAAGGACCCCTGCTAACCAAGGATTAATCCTTAAGAACAATGGCCCCTTGCATATTCATACACCTCATACATGATGCATAAATTCCATTCAAACACAGGATTCTGTCTGGTCTGTGTCAACTTCTTCCTTCTAATCCTAACAGCACCTTCGAGGCAGGAAGAAGTTCCTTTCTTCTGATAAAGAAGGCAATAAATTATTTTCTCTGAAATATTCAGGTGTCTTGTGGCTGCCCTCTGGTGTGAGCGCCTCATTCCTTTCTTAAAAAAAAAATACCCGCTAACACAGTTCTTATTTTAACTACAAGAGTTACCTTTTAATTACAAGACTACATCTATTATTAAAATGTTAACACAGCACTACTGATCAATACATCAAAATAAATATGGTAAATGCGTAGAGCCATGTAATATGCACTTTTCACAGCTTCATTGTCCACAGCAGAGGGGATCAGCTGTGCTGCCCTCGGAAGCACACACAGGCATTTCCAACCCATCAGCCTCAGGAGCCTCACCTGGCTGTAAGGAGCCAGAGGGAAACCGAGGTACCACTGAAAATCTGAGGTGAAACCAATTAACAAAGTTTTCCTACGGTTCTAAATAATTAAAACTCTTGAGCACAGATATAGTTTCTCTGCGGCAGTTCAACAGTATCACCATACTGAGTTTGCTCTCAGCGCACTGTCAAACTCCCTTCCTCCAGAAAGATTCCACAGGAATCTTCAATGAAGCATCCGATGCCATATTTTTATATCCTTTTTATCAATTGCTTGGAAAGCATCATATTTTCTGCAGAATAAGCTTCCTTAAAGCAGACAGGTTTCCTCCACGTTCTGTGCTCCGAGTAACAATGAATTCAGTTATTTTTGGCTCATGCTCACCCTCTGTTCCTTTCCCCTTCATTACAGAGAAGTGACCTCTGCTCTGCCAACAGCCTGTGTCACCTTCTGTCCCCTGCTGGGTACACGCTCAAAAAGAAAACATTTACAAAAGAGCCTGCGCTTACCCCATGCTGCCTTCCAGGATACAGCAGACAGATCTGAGGAGCCGCAGGTTCACCTTCCCTCTCTGCTTTCAAGTCACAGCCAGCGCAGCACCTCCGGAACAAAACCCCCGGAAAAACAAAAGCCCCTCTTGGCTGCCAAGGCTACGAGAGCTCTGCTCCACATCTCCCACCTGCCCTCCGCTGCGGGCTCACTGGGAAAACCTGCTGGGAAGCTCTTGCAAAAGGGAGCATTTTAACTGTGCCTTCAAAGCGTGCTGCCCCAAAATCAGGAAAAAAACCAAGTGCTAACTAACAGCAAAGTGATGATGACTGTGACACTTAAAAAAATTAAAAATGCAATTCTGTAGCAAATGAGGAAATTTGTGTTGTTTTTTTTTTTTTTTTAAATCAAAAATCATATTTGGGAGTGAACTGCCAAAGCAACTTCACAAATGTATCAACAATGTCAGAGAATAAGGACTGGCCATTTATCAACACATTTATCCATACAAGAGGCTAAAGTCAAAGAATATCTGTGACTTAGCTCAGCATTCACTGGTCACTCTATTTTAGCAGCTAAGTACAGGTTCTGACTGTTTTGTAACTTAAATATTTACCAGTTCATTATCACTTCACAAAATAAACATCACTTGACAGAATAAACATCCCTGAAAGCCTCTGCAAATCACTGCTACAGTTTCAGTCCTTCCTATATTTTACCTCTTCGGCCCTAAAATGTAGATATTTCCTTATCTTTCCAAATGGGCAGAGAATACATCTATTTCTGCTTAACTAGAAAGCACAAATTACAAAACTTAAATCCTTCACATGTTTCAGTGTTCCTCTCTGAATGTACTGTAGAGCTATCATAAAGAAAGATTAAAAACTATTTAACTGTAATCAAAAGCTGACTAATATGTACAGACTAGAAGGTAAATCATTAATGCAAAAGATTTTGTGTTCATTCATCTCAATTTTCTGTTGTGCAGAAACTTTCCATTAAAATGATTGCTTCATTTCAACAGCAACACAATCTTTTGTTTCTTATTCACTCTTGCCAGTTGTCATCCTGTTCATCTTTATGGTTCATAACTCTGAGAACTGACTTCTCCAACAATATGCATTTAAAACATGTAGAGATCAAATGCTCAAAAATAAAAGAATTTGTCTTCCAGTACTTACATTTGGCTCTATTAGTGTTTTTCTAACACTCATGAATGGGAAAAAGGAGACAACAAGGTAGCAACCACCTCTCAAACCTCTACAATCCTCCCAGCTTATTTGCCACAAAGACATTTGCTTTTCACTGTGCACTGATTGGCTTCTCAAAACAAGAATTTCTGGGCACAAACTGATACAATCATCTCCTTCTTCAAGGAGGGATGCTCACCATCACATTTCCAGAGGGCAAAAAACTCACTCAGTTATTCTCATGTGCACTGAGAGATTTTGCACTCTTACGTGGCCACTGAGGAATGAGAACTACATTAGAAACTTTAAAAGGTAACATCAGGATGGTTGAAAGCTCAACTCCATTTCCTACAAGGCTGAGGCAGAAACAATGAAATGCAGCAGGCTGACATTCATTAAAGAGACTCTTCCAGCATGGCAAAACCTTGAGCTGCATAAAAGAAATTTATCTCTATGGCGGCTGCCATTGTTTCATGGCATGAAAATGTTTTGTGCTGCCATGGAATAATTTGGCAGGACAGCACTACAGATCATGAAATACACAGAACATCAATGACCCTTCAAAAGAAGTTACCCCCTTCACCCGCTACAATTTGTACTATTGTGCAGCCAATATTTGGTCTTGTTTCCCATATTGAATATTGTATTTATGGCCCAGATCCTACTCCTGACAGGAAATACATAATGCCCTGTATCTCTTCAGGGTGCAGTTCATGGGGTACTGCAAAATACAGGAGTCCCACAGCCTGGAGCTGCTTTTGAGTCCACCACAAAGATACTTGCCAGGAAAGTGTTAAAAGATTAAATATCAGGAGAAATAAGCCATGTATTCATTAAATTGCCTTTCAGTGTAATGGTACAAAAGGTATTAAAACTCTCTGGAGCAGGGTTAATAGCAGATTTTATGGAAGTGGTTAATTAAGAGGTCAGCAATTTCCTTGTACATTTACATTGGGTTTATGGACAGATTTGGTTGAAGGAATGTCTCACCCCATGTAAACTGGTAGATTTTAAGATCTGAAGGGAGCAGTTTCTGAAAAAATGAATCTTGTTGGGCTGTGCTCTGCTGTTCTAACATCTGTGGGTCCCTGAGCTTCTTCCACTCAGCAAGAGCCTGCTTCCAAAACTTCTGACAAAGTTCCCAAGCTCACAAACACCTGGAATCACAGTGGTAAAACTGGACTCAAAGAGAAAATTACACACCAAAAAAAATGACTGAACCTCTTTAGAACCATTTCCTAATTGCTGCACTGAGCCTGGCTGGCTGGAATTCCCTTGGTCTGTGGCAGAGAGAGTGCAGAGGGAGGGAACAGAGCCAGGACCTGGCCCAAGCACAGGGATATCCCAGGCCAGGAGCTGCCATGCTGGGCAGGAAGGACACAGGGAGAAGGGGCTGGGGCATCCCTGGGGCACTGCCTGGGCAGCAGCTGCTGAGGGATCTGCTGCATCGTTGGGGAAGATGAAACAGGAAAGCCTTATAAATATGATTGCCTGGCAAAAGATTTTGAGAATATGGAAACTATAAGTGAGATTGAAATGAAAGCAAGCTTTGAGATCCCCTGGTTACTGAACAACAGGAAAACAATGGTGTGGCCAGCTGAAGGTGATCCCCTTTTGATGGAACAACACCCTCTGCTTGCAGACAGGCCCAGGGGTCAGAGCAGACCCTGCCAGCTTGGCAGAAGGGGCCCAAAGAGGAGTTTTTAGGGTTTAAAATGTAACACAGGATGGTAATGTAATGATTCTTATAGGCTGTATGTAAATGCTATAGGATTTGTATCCTGTACTAGATTGGTTAGTGAGAATTAGAATATTCAGCACAGAAGAAAATTTATGGTATTGTAATGGGAACCTCACTCTCTCTTTTACTCTTTCGTCCTCTCTCTTTTATCCTCTCTTTACTCTGCCTTGTTCTCTCATCCTCTTTACCTCTCTCTCATCTTCTCTACCTCTTGCCTTTTTTCTCTTTGTCACTCTCTTCTCTCAGTCCTGCTCTGAGCCCTCTGGCAGCTCCCAGCAGGGCCCTGCACCCAGGCCCTTTGCAATAAACCCCAAGTTCCTGACCTGGCTGCAGAGACCTCTCGTCTCCATCCGTCCTGACCCTCCTACCCCCCGATGCTCCTACACTGCATCACCTCTTGGGGGTTTTTCTGTCCTGTTCTTAGACTTTGTTCAACTCACAGGTTCCCTTGCTTCTGCTCTTTCAATTCTCTTCTCCATCCCAGCAGAGTGAACCAGGGGCTGTGTGGGAGCTGAGCTCCTGGATGGGCTGTGGGGTTGTGCTGAACAGAGCACGTAGCAGGGAAAATGTTATTTCATGGAGAAAACTCTATGCACTGAAAGGCACAGGATGAAATGCCCAGCACTGGGGGAGCAGCTGTACCTGGTGGTGGTGCTGCTGCCCCTGCCTTGTCACTCCTACCCAGAAACATGGCAGGAGGGGAAGGGACAGAGCCCTTCCCACAGCTCCAGCACACCCTAAGCCAGGTACTCCAGTGTCAGAGTGAGAAAAATCATAACTCTCTTAATAGCTACAGTGTCAGAAAATAATTTAGCCACTTAAGGAAATAGAGCTTGATTGCAGTAAGCAATGCCCTGATTAGCTACAAACGTTTTGGGTATTAGCATGCCCCCACATCCAGAGAATGCCACGCAGCAAACAGTCCCACAGCTCCAGAGAACACCCCCAGACCCTGCTGATCTCCCTCTGAGCTGCAGCATAAATCACAGGATAACTTGATCATTAATTGGGAACAGACCATGCAATGGCTGGAGAAGGGGCAGAATTCATCCCTTGGCAGCTGAGGAGAAAAGCTTTGCTCAGGAGGCCCCAGTGCCTCTCCTGAATTTCCTGAGGATGGAAGGTAAGCACAGAAAGTCTCCGTGCAGTTACACACACAGTTCAGAGATTCAAATCATGTGTCTGCCAAAACAACGCACAGCACACTGCCACAGGGCCCAGAAAGCATGTCCTAGAGATATATACCACAGAGATTTTTCATTTCAGTGACATTCAGGGGAAGCATCTGGATGAGTAACCACTGGCTTTTCAAAGAGATTTACCGTGGGACACTGCAGAATGCTGCAGAGAGATGAAGGTTTCACCCTTTTCCTGCCTCTCTCCACATGTTAAGTCCCATTGATCTCAAAATAACAAGCACCAACAAGAAGCAATATCAGCAGCATATACTTAAATCACCCTCCAAGAATTGAGAATACTTGATAAATTTAGCACAGTTGCAGCCAGGGGCAAAAACTTTGCAATATTGGAAGTATGCTGTGAAGCAGAAATGATGTATCTGCACTGAATAACCCCTCTTGCCACGATTCCTGCTTGTTCTCTTCCCTTTCTATACTTAGGAAATCGAAGCAATTTAATGTAAAACAGCAAAGCTGGGAAATTGACTGCAACTCTTAAGAAAAAGCCTAGGAGGCTAATGAACCATTATGGTAAAAGCTGAATAAGCCCAGATCCTGAAAAGAAATTGGAGGTGTATTTTAGATATGCATGAAGACGATCAAAAAACCATTCCACATAGACTGCTGTGTGCAAGTAGGGCATTTTGTTTAATCTTATCCAGCTATACAACTTAAATGAAACAAACCTTTAATTTGACTTTCAAAAGCATTACTGTATTTTGGGAGCTGCCTTGAAGTCGGCCAAGTAATGTTCCTGGAGGTATTTCAAGCTAATTTTTAAAAGCCAACAGGTTTCAAATATTAGAAAAATAGGCTCTGCTTTTCCTCAGAAGGGAGGAAAGAGTGAAAAAACCAACAACTTTTTATCATTGCTGTTGAGTCAAGTAAAATGAAGGGATTTATTACAGATATTGATGTGTCTGGTTAAAAACATAATTCAGAAGGATTCTTTACATTATCTGAAGACTTTCCCATTCACAGATACACATCACATGGAAATTTAGCCATTGTCATCAAATTTATAATCATGAGCTTAATTCTGAAAAGAGCATTATCAGAGCCAGTGTTCAGAAAATCACAGACCCTCACCCTGCAAACACATTTGAACTGAACTGAGACTACTCATGCACATAAAGATAAACTACAGAGGTACCTGTGAGATCAGGGCCTGACTGACCCCACAGGAATAAAGAACAGAGATATCTAAAAGCTCCCTAGGATCTCCTCTAAGTGCCTGAACCTGCAGAAACTAAAAAACATCAAAAGAGGACTAAAATTGGGTCTTGCTGTGAGAAAGGAGTAAGAAACCAAACAACCCAAACCAAACTAAGCCAACAACAACAAAAAGAAGCAAACAAAAAAACCACCCCAAGCCACAGAAAAACCCTTGTCTGATCAATATGCAGAAAGGGGCATCAGTAATTCCTTCCCTTGGTATGAAGTAATCATAAAGATTCTTTTGAACACATTAACAAGAACATTTTAGAACGCTAAATTAAGGTTTTTATTATTTATTACACTGTATCTTAAATGTCCTAAGTAACACTGGGTCACTGTTATTACAGTCTAAAAAAAAATCACCATAGATTTTAGATGCCTGAATACCAGGGCACCTGTGTTTTCTTGTTTTGATGAAGTTAAGGTGAAAAGAGGCTCCTAGGTCGAGGCAACAAAAAGAAACAAACAAAAAAAAAACACCCCAAGCCACAGAAAAACCCTTGTCTGATCAATATGCAAAAAGGGGCACTAGTAGTTGGTATGAAGTAATCATAAAGGTTCTTTGGTACACTTTAACAAGAACATTTTGAAAGTCTAAATTAAGGTTTTTATTATTTATTACACTGTATCTTAAATGTCCTAAGTAACACTGGGACATTGTTATTACAGTCTAAAAAAAAAAAAAAATCACCATAGATTTTAGATGCCTGAATACCAGGGCACCTGCGTTTTCTTGTTTTGATGGAAGTGAAGGTGAAAAGAGGCTCCTAGGTTGAGGCAATATCTTTGGTTAAACAGGCACATGGCTGAAAAAAACCTTTTCAATTTTAAGCAGAACCTTCTGCAAATCCCAGATGCACTCAGCAGCTTTCAGAGCCAGCCAGGAGCTCAGCAGCAGGGCCCAGCATCCTTGGGGACACCCAGCACCCAGCCCTAGCACAGCAGCGCTGGTACCCACGAGCTGCACCCCTCGTCTGCATCCATCTGTCATCCAACCTATAGAAATCAGCAATTTCACTGCTTTCTGCTCTGCCATGAGTCTTTTAATTCTAAATCAAGTAGGATGTCATGTACCATGCAGCAGAGCAAAGCCAAGGAGAGGAGTGTGTGTGCTCTGCTCTCACCACAGCTCAAAGGGAAGGGTGCTATCGTGGCACTACAGAGCTGTGCCAGCCTCCACACTGCCAGCCACTCACTCACCAACACATTTTAACTAGCTGAAGGTCTTACAGTTAAATGATTGAAACTCCACTCTCAAAAACATTCTTACACACCACTCGTATGCCTTTATCAGTGGGGAACAGCAGTGTCAGCCAACGGCCTGGCAGGTTAAAACATATTGGATATTCCAGAGAGACTCCTGAGCCTCATCTCTTATTTATAAGTCTGAATTTAAATGAACATGAGCCAGAGTGTCTGCCTGTACAGAAGATTCCCAATACTCACTTCAGAGTTTATCACAGCAACAAATGACTGGAAGAGAATTGAGATACTCCAGTGTCGGAGCGAGAAAAAGTCATAACTCTCTTAATAGCCACAGTGTCAGAAAATAATTTAGCCAGTTTAGGAAATAGAGTTTGATTGCAGTTAGCAGTACCCTGATTAGCTGCAAAAGTTTTGGGTATTAGCATGCCCCAACATCCAGAGAATGCCACACAGCAACCATGGCCAAAGGAGAGTCAAGTGTGGCTGACTCAGAGCAGCATCCCAAGCAGCTCGTCAGACAATAAACTTCTTTTTCAGAGGCAGCTGCAGATACAGCAGTGCTTTCTGTTTCCAAAACCAGCACAGGGACTGGGCAGGCAAGCAGGGCAAGGTGAAGGCCAGGCCATGCTCTGCACAGAGGGGACACACCCTGCAGAGGGGCTCCTACAGCCTCTGCATGTGACAGCACAGCAGCCCTGGCCAGGTAGTAATTAACACTGACTCCATGCTTCTCAGAAGGCTGATCAATCACTTTATTTTACTATTCTTATTAAGAAACCCATCACCCTTCCAGGCAATCACAATGCAGGTGGACCCAATTGGTCCTCCAATCCAAACACCATCACCATTGGCCAGTTAAGAAATCGCCCTTTGGTAAACAAATCTCCATAACACATTCCACATGGGCACAACAACAGGTGCAGCAAGTTGTGAGGAATGGTTACCCACTTTTCATAGTTTAGGAAGGTTTATTAAACCTTATCAAAAATACAACAAAAGAATGAAAAGAGAGAAAAGGCTACAGCACCAGGAGCAAAGGATTTTCCCCACCATGTGCTCAGTCATGATTTTGGATATTGTATTTGTATTGACTATCTTCAAGTCCAGGCTCACTGTGTTATGCTGGAGACTTATGGAAACTAGACTTAAAAAAACTCCAGAGATGAAGAAGAGATGGTTAAGCAGGGAATCCAGAGGGCTACTGGAATCTTCACATCCTACATAAAAGCCTCAATGTCTTCAAAACCACAAGGGTTAAAGGTGGGGTATCAGAAAATCAAATTGCACTTGGAGATTTTGAACTTCAGACACAGCCCTAACAGTCTGAACAGAAAGGATTGGGAATTGCTGAATAAAACAAGATGTAAAGAGTTGTAAACAATTCATGACCTGAAGACAATTATAAAAATGACAAATAGAGACTGAAATGGAAGAAAAAGTCTAAGAATTAAAGCACAGTAATATCTCCTAAAACAACATTAACATACATTCCAAAATGTCTCCCAGAATGTCCCAGAGAATAAAATTCTCAATCTTGACCTACTATTGGAGGCCACCTCAATGTTTTTCTTACAAATGTTACTTATACATAAAATATATTGAGGCAGAGCATATGGAATAATTTATCAACAGAGAAAATTCCGTATAGGTTTATGTTGTAGAGTGACAGTCACATGTCATAGCTTGACTACCAACAATTTTAATAACATTAACACATGATACCTCTGTTTTAATACAATATATTTGAACATGTAAATATATGCTCACAGGGAGACTCTGCACTCCTCTAACCACTACAGCACAATGAATACTGTGTGTGGAATACAAATTCAGGAATTCACTCATCAATTTTAAGTTCCTATAGCTTATTTAAAAGACCTCCAATCAATTAACAAAACTCCTTTTCACATAAAAAAGGCTCATTTTCCATAGCATACGGATGTTTGTCCAAACCTGATGTGGAACAGAAGTCCTTTATTTCTTCCCAAATGCCAAACAGGTATTTCCCATAAAGGCATTAATTTTTATTGATCAAATTGCTCTAACTGCTGTTCACTTTCAAACAAACAAACCTGTCAAAAATAAATGCACTGGGTGAGGCAGCCTGGCCTGTGATGAAAGTGGCTCAAGGTTCTGCATGCGATTGATGTGTGTGGAGCACTTCCAAACCCCCATTATGTATTTTAAAAGAGCTGGATGTAATTTTCAGCTGAATAGCCCTTTTATGATTTCTAAAATCCTGTGGGGTTAATAACTCAACTCTTGAGGCTTTACCAGAACAGACATTTGAAGTGTCTTTAAGAAGTTGTTGCATGCTGTCCTCAAAGCCCAGCTCCAACAAAAAAACCTTAAAACCCCTTTGGACTTTCTGCTTCTGGATCAGTTCTGAGCTCCTGCATCAAGCACAGGAGTTTGTGCCTGTGAGTGTGGTATTTGCTGGGTCCCCACATGGAGCAGGAATTGATGAATCTGACTCCATGTTCTTAGAAGGATAATTCATTCTTGAATGAATAATTGAATATTAAAGAATAGAGAAAGGATGCAGACAGAAGGCTTAGCAAGAATGATAATAAAAGCTTGTGACTCCTCGGAGTCTGACACAGCCTGACTGTGATTGGTCATTAATGAAAAACAATTCACACGAAACCAATCAAACAATGACCAGTTGGTAAACAATCTCCCAAGCAGCAAACACAGGAAAAGCAAATCAGATAATTATTATTTACATTTTTCTCTGAGGATTCTCAACTTCCCAGGAGAAGAAATCCTGGCACGGGGATTTTTCAGAAAATGTGACGGTGACACGTGAGTTTGGGTTCTTGGAGTGGCATCAGTCACTCCCAAGCCCAGCATGAGGAAGCAGCACTGGGATCTCAGATCTGTGCCCTGGATCTGCAGATGGGCACAGGAACAAACTCCACCTTTCTGTGGGCAGCAGTCTGGAGCTGCAGAGAGCATCCCTGAAATGCACTCACTGTGCTACACACAGTTTCACATTTGTCAACCCCTCTGACTAATCCTACACCATCTAAAAGAGGCAGGAAAGAATATAGAAAGGATTTTCAATTATTCCCTTCTGAGTTTTTTTTTTTTCCTCCTGTTGCTCCCTTTCCCACAAATATATATAAAAAATCCATTTATTTCCCTGAAAGGAATGTACAGCTTTGCAAAAGAAGTTCCACCAGCATCCCAGTCCCACCCACAGATGGCAGCTACAGAGCACAGCCCCCCTGGAGCCCCTCAGCTGGGCAGGGATGGCTGCTGAACAGCAAATGAAGAGTGAGAAAGGTGGGAAAGAAAAGGCCCTGAGCCGAACCCATCAATAAACAGAGCAATGTGCAGAGCTGACCCACCTCCCTGAGCTGCAGCCTTGCTGGCTCCTAGCAGTGAGCAGGGAAATTCCATGTACTCCCTGGTCCTGGGAGTCACACACAGGGACTGTGACAGGTTTGTGTCACTGCCTGGCTCCCACAAGAAGCTGCAGGCACTCTTGAGCTCCATTCCCCCTCCCTGGGGCACCCACTGCTGAGCTGGATGCTCAGATGTTGGATTTCCTGGATGTTGGATTTCCTGCAGCCATCACCAGGTGAACCAAAAGGTGACTGTGGAAGTATTTATCTATATTTATCTATGTTTCAGTGCTGGACTAAGCCCTGAGAAATGCATGACAGGCTTCCTCCAGTGTGCAGGCTGCTCACTGTCTCCTCCCCACTGACTGCAAAAACACCCCATGGACCCAGAAAAACCTGTTAATGGGGAAAAAAGGAATGTTTTCCCCACCACTGCTGCCCTGTGGGTGCTTGCATTGCACTGCCCATAAATGCACATCTATTGTATACATTATCTCATTTAACACACTGCTCCCAAGCACTGGAGTTCAAGCAAATCTCTCAAGCAAATGGATAATAAATGGTTTTCTCAAAACCATTTACAGAAGAGTGTCAATACCATATACTTAAACCCCATTTAAGACACTCAAATATCAACAAGATGACTTACTTCACTGGATAGCAAAAGAATGTTTACTTCCTTCTTTCCCAAAGTTCATCCAGGACATGCAAGCATACTAGACAAGGAAAATTAATTCAAAGAGCTAGCTGCAACCCTTTAGATAACAAAAAAGAAAATGGAAATATCTGGAGAATTTCTTTTCAGATAAGGAAAAATAGGGAGCAAGTAAGTGATGTTTCCAGGTTAGCATAAAGACAAAAAAAATAAAATGAAAAGAAAGCCTGCTGATCTGATACTATTGAACCTTTATAAAGCAAGAAATCTTAAGGCCTTTAAGTTCCTCTAAAGCACCTGCTCTGAGATCATTGTCCCTAAATGATCTAAGGCTTATTTAGCTGATGCATCTGCATCATCAACCCGATGCTCAGGCAGCAGTGGATTGGGGAAACCCCAAATCTGAGTGTTTAATACACTAAATATAAGAATAGCGGTAAAGCTGGATGCTGCATGGCAAGTTAAAGGGAATTATACACTCAGTGTTCCTCATGCACACTGACTCAGTGCCAGGCTCAGGCTCACTGTGTGTAAGTGATATGGAGGTGATTCTTGTGATTTCTCCAGAAGGATATCTATGACAGGAGTCACTCCTGTTATGGGGGAAACGTTGCAATAAGGTAGAAAAATGATAAAGAAAGGCCTCATACAATCAAGCCTGCTCTCCTAGAATCAGTGGCTGGCCTTGTCAGGCTGGCACTTAGCAGGTTCCCATGTGAAAGCAATCCTGGTGTGAGCCGTGCATTAACATAACAATCTATTCCCGGGTGAAAAACAACCAGCACCTGTATAAACTGGTTTTACACTGTTAGATAAAAAAAATGAAAACTATCTCTCACAAAAACTTATCCTGCAAGTACACACTGATGTCTGAGTGACCCAATCAATACAGAATACCAACTTGTTAATGACCAGTAAAGTAATTGGCAAGAAAGCTCCTGACCAATTGGAGTCCCACACAGATCTGTAGAACAGTATAAAAAGGAGTTATGTGAATAAAAAAGGGGCTTTTCCACCATGAAGAAAACGGAGTCTGTGTGATTTATTCCTATAGGGAAAGGCCACAGGGAGTGGGTAATGAGTAGGTAACATAGGAAGGACATGAGACTGCCCTTCCCAGCCCTGTCCAAGGGACACTTCCCATGGCTCAGTGCTGTCCTGCTCTGCCATTCAGTCCAACTGAGCACTTATGTTAGAACATTGACAAGGCAGCCTCCTCTCTATTTTTGCTCATTGGTTCCCTGAATTATGTAAAATAGAGTGAGAGCCCTTCCACTGGTGGACTCAGCCCTGCATCACCACTCATCCCAAGTTAACTCCGGGTGCTTTTCATAAAATACCACTTTTTAAACAACAGGTAATTCCAGAGGCATGGCAGATGTTTCAAAGACATGAGCTGATCAGGAAATTCCAGCTGGCTGCTAACTGGAAATAATCCTGTTTCTTTTGCTGCAAAGCCCCTCACAGTCACACTGTTCACTTACAACAAATGCCTCCTCATTGATTGCTGAGATTTTGGGAATTTTTGCATGGTGTGAAGTGACTCTGCAGCAGGATGGTCAGGTGCTGCTCTGCTGGGGATCTGTGTGTCCAGCACAAGGGGCACCTGCAGCAGGATCAGCTGAGGTTCCTGTTCTGCTGAGCTCTCAGCCACCCAGCTGGCCCATGGTCCAGCAGGAGCATCCCAGCATTTGCATGGCCCACTGCTACCAGTTCATGTCAAACTGTGCATAAAGCATCTCCCAGTGCTGAACCCCCTTGGTGTCCACCTCTGCATCTGCCAGAGCAGTTTCCACCAGCTCTTGGAAAGCCTCCCTGTGGCATTCACATTCTCTGGAAAATCCCTTCACCCAGGAGTTTTCTCCTGGGAAGCTGAGAAGCCTCAGAGAAAAGGAAAAGAATTCTCATCTCATTTGCTTCTCCTGTGTTGTGCTCATGTGCAATGTGTTTAGAGATTGTTTACCCACAGGTGATTGTTCCATTGCATTCTGCTGGGAGTTGTTTTCACTCTTTGGCCAATCAGGGCCAAGCTGTGTTAAACTCTGGAAAGAGTCACAAGTTTTCATTATCATCTTTTTAGCCCTCAGTAAGTATCCTTTCTGTATTCTTTAGTATAGTTAGTATTCTTTAATATAATATAATATCATAAAGTAATAAATGAGCCTTCTGAGAACACGGAGTCAGACTCATCATTCCTCCCTGCCACGAGGATCCCTGCAAACACAACACCTCCCTGTCCTGTGGGGTAAATCCTACAGCATCATCACACACGGGGCTTTCTGAGATGTCACCTGCTCTGCCTGAGGAGGGAACCCAAACACCTTCAGGTGGTGCCACTCACCTGGGTGTAGGCAGGGACTGCCCAAATCCCTCACCTGAGCAGCTCTGTCCCAGGCAGCACAGCCTTGCTGTAAAGGTGGCTGGGTGGCTCCATCACCCTGCCCTGTCCCCTCTGTGGGCCCTCAGGGAGTGATGGTTTGGTGGGTGCACACAGGCACAGCCCCAACGCACCATTAGAGCCACATGGCAAACATCAGCTTCAGCCTTTTCAGCACAGCTTCAATGTGAAACCCAGACCTCACCACACCTCTTCTGAGATTAAAATAATAACTACAAAACACGGCCTTGAAGAGGATTGTAAGGGTGATTATGTAATAAAATCCTTTTTTTCTTCTCAAATGCATAAAAAGACTAGGAAGCCTTCTGTGGATCTCAGACAAGCTTTGCATTATTTTTCTATTTGAACTAGCATGATTCATTTATCTCTTCATTATGAATACTTAAATTGTTCATAGAGCTTTATTTTAATTAACTTCTGTACAGAATGTCAGGACACGGAGAATAAGCAACAGCTTTTACCATTTAGAATGGTTGACACAAGTTTGTGGGTTTTTTTAGTTTGTTGTTTGCTCGGTTTGTTATTTAAAAACTGTGCACAAAGCATGTTTTTTGCAGAGCTTAAAAGAATTCTGGCACCTCTGAAAATATCAAACACAAAAGTAAATGTGAATATACCCAAGTCCAGCCCAGAAGAACATCAAATGAAACCACTGCTTGCAGGAGGCTGAGCTGACCACTCTTCACCCTGCTGCCTTCTGACTTATTGGCCCTATTTGCCCCATCTGAATAATGGAAAGATTGATTCTGCAAACAAATGCTAGCATTTCCCTCTCTTAGGGTTTTTAGCCTCCTATTCTATAGCAAAAAAAAAAAAAAAATTAAATGAAACAAAACCTGCTTGTCTTCAGGCAGTCACAATCACCTCTATTAATCTATAAATATCCTGTGCACAATAACTCATGGCGTGTATAAAAGCAATGACAAGGTCACTTACTATGAACAATTCATGATCTGTTTCCCTGGCAACAGAAATGTGTGGCAACAAGGGAGAAAGGAACAGGAAAAATTATAGGATGTTTCCATTATGTAAGAGACTCCTGTGATTTCTCCAGAAGGATTTACCTAAAAAGTCTCAGCCTCCAGCTGCTCCTCACTGTCTCCAGTTCTGCACCAGTGGGAACTTTGCTTGTTTCACTGTGGATCTACAGAGTGAAAAGAACACCAAACATGTGCCTGAGGAGGACTTCAGTTGTGTTTTAAAACCCAAAACCCAGCAGGAATGTGATCTCCGTGGGTGAGTGTCTTGCCAGAGGTTTGAATTCTTAGTTAGTATTCACTGTTAGTTACTTTGTCATCATCCAATTAAAAATCAATCACCAATCTGCACGTCTCAATGGCCTCCCAAGTTTTCAACAGGACTTGTGCAATTAATGTATTACTTTAGGACCTAAAGTATTGTATTTGTGTTCCCCCCAGATGAAGGAGGGAATGATGAGTCTGACTCCATGCTCTCAGCAGGCTAATTTATTACTTTATTATACTATATTATATTAAAGAATACTATACTAAACTATACTAAAGAATACAGAAAGGATACTTACTGAGGGCTAAAAAGATGATAATGAAAACTCCTGACTCTTTCCAGAGTCCTGACACAGCTTGGCCCTGATTGGCCAAAGAGAGAAAACAACTCCCAGCAGAATGCAATGGAACAATCACCTGTGGGTAAACAATCTCCAAACACATTCCACATGAGCACAACACAGGAGAAGCAAATGAGATGAGAATTGTTTTCCTTTTCTCTGAGGCTTCTCAGCTTCCCAGGAGAAAACTCCTGGGTGAAGGGATTTTTCCAGAGAATGTGAATGTGACACTAAAGTGACTTTCTAACTGAATGCTCAGCAGAAGCAAAAGTTTCCTGCACAGGCCATGGCTCTGGAATGCCATTTCCATCTCTAAAAGCAAGTTCCCAGTTCACAGGTTTTGTAACAGTGGGCAGTCAATATTTCACTTATCCAAGCTCAGCCTTGACAAGGACTCAAGCAATAAAAGCTGTGGTTTCCCTGAACAACACAACCCAAACAGATTCCAGAGGAGCTGCGATGAGTCTGGCCGTATCAGAATGGCAACAGTGGTGTTTGGAATGCTCAGCTGCTCCGAGGCTGTGCACAGAGAGGAATAAATGGCAAGATAACCACAGCCCACTGCCATCCATCACTGCAAAAAGCAACACTTCTGAGGCACCCCAGAAGGGAGAAGCAGCAGTGACATAGCAGAGACCACAGATAGAGCACAGCCACAGTGACTCATCTGTGGGCTCCAAAACCCCCTCTTCTGTCTCTGAGAGACAGGGGTGAATCTATGCCTAGCACACAGAAAGCAAGGGATCCTTGACACTCAAGTTTTCGGTTTTTTTGTGCCCCTCTCCAGACTCCTCCAAGGCAGCTCTCATGCCCAGGAACACGACTGAAGAAGGAACAGGAACCACTTGAAGAGGCAGAGCTGCGGGTCCCACAGGCCCTCCAGAGCCTGGATCACAAACTCAGCCTTGGCAAACTGTGCCTGAACGTTTCAGTGAAGAAATAATTGATCTGTGGACAGCCAGCTGGACAGAATGCTCTGAGGAGCAGCCCCATGGGCAATGATGGGAAGTGAGAGATCTGGATTTGCCAGAGCATCCAACACTGCCATAAAGACAAGAAGGAAAGCAAGGGATGCTTGAGGATACTCAGAGTTCTGCAGGTGTTTGGCTTCTCATGTCCCAGCTCAGCTTTGGGGAACAGACTGATGCAAAGCCTGATGGGTGCATTAGGGTTTGATTTTGTGGGAAATGCTACTCACCTCCAAAAATTTTAAAAGGTTTATTAAAACTTGATCAAGAATCACAACTGAAGACTGGAGAAAATATTACAGCACCAGGAGCAGAGGATTTTCCCACCATGTGCTCACCTACACAATGGAGGCTTTGCCTTTTAACCCTTTAGTTCTTCCAAAGTTCTGTCCACTGAAGAGTTTACTTCCTTAAATCTTGATTGGAGGTCAGATGTGGCCATAGAGACAATCTGACCTTCCCAAATGTCCCAAACCCAGGCTGTTCCCTGATAACACCAGGGAGAAACACCTAACTATAAATCTATAAAACTTCTCTTAACACATATACATATTTGCATTTAATTGTGAGAGTCAACCATAGCATTACTCATCTGTCACAGCTGCAGCAGGTAACTGCAGCATCAGTTACTGCTTCACCAACATTCCATCCAGGGGTGTTTTTAGCTGTCCTCACCCACAGGAAAAACCAACTCCACCCAATTCTACTCTGAATAGCAGCCCACAGTGCAGCCACTCCTTAGCCACAAAGGGATACAAAGGCTCTTAATAATTCAAAGAAAAACACCTTGAGGGCAACCTAAGGGCTCCTCCAGAATGCTGCAATCCCTGGGTCAAAATGGGTAGCACAGAGAACTCAGGATGCTGAAGAGAACAAACAACACCCATTTAGTTTAACACGCATTAATCCTGCAGCAGAGGAAGCTTTGCAGTGGGTGATGAAACACCCGAGGGTTTGCTTCTTCAAAGTCCAGGGGAATTTGCACTGCAGAGCCACACCAGACATGAAGAACAGCTGTTCTGCTCATGTCCCAAGTAAAAGTCCATTTAAAAATAGATGCTGGGTTATAGAGATGCCTCCACAATTTCCAGAGAGCTTTGAATGGTTAGAGACAGAACTAAACAGAACTGCAAAAGAAGAGGCAATAAGATGAGTCCCCAAACATGCATTAACCATCTGAGCTACCGCGTTATTCCTAAAATAATTCTCCTTTTTTTTCTTAGAGGTTATACAACCAGCAACCTTGACCACACTTAGAATGCTAGGAGAAGATTAAATGAAACTCTTCAAAAGCAAATTTCTGTCCCTTGTTCAGTAAAACACTCCTGTCATAATTAGCAAGATTGATAAGATTATTTATTTTTTGCTCTTCACAATGGGTGAAACTGTCCAAGCTCAGTTATTTAACTGCAATGTTGATCCTTTGTATTTCAGAGAGCAGGGACACAGATATGAAACAGTGACTGCCTACAAGTTCTACTATTATATCCAAAAAAGGCTGCATCTAGAAGGAATAATAATAAATTCCTCTTAAAAAGAAGTATTTATTCAATTTTAAGTCAATTTCATTATTAGGAAATAACTGACTTTTAATTCTCAAACTCCTGAGCTGGAAAGACCAGAATTAATTCTTCAGATTTCAATTTTCAAGCTTTGCTAACTCTGCATATCCTGGCAGAGATGTCAGAGTTTCACATTGTAAAGGGAACTCCTAAAAGCAAGCTTGTTTTTCCTTTGCCAGGAGACAAAACAGAAGGGCAGAAAAGCCCTTGCACTGGCTGCAAACAAGCTGCAAACAACTTTTACTTCTATGCTTTTCTCCTGAAATATTCCACTGACTGTATGGAATTGTAAGGGCTCAATGCCTAGACCATGTGTGCCCCTTTTGAGCATACCAATAACAAAAAAAGTAGGAACGAAAAAAGCCCATGAAGTGCAAAAATTCCCTTGAAGCCCTTTCACCAATAAAAAATCACAAAATTTAAACAATCAGAAAAATGTATCAGGCATGTTCGTTCAGAGGATTTTTCTTATCAAAATGTAGCTTTGCTCTTCAGCTGTGGAAGGAGATGGGAGGTTCACCTCCCCTTCCTTTAGGATTATTCTAATCCTATAGTGCTCCACCAAACATCTAAACATCACCATTTTCTCCTGGTCTTTTCAAACCATTTAATACCAGATACAAGTTGTTTAGACACTTCAAGTTGTATTTCCTCTGTCAAAACAGCAAGAAAAAAGAAATCAACAAACAAACCCAGGTTTGCAATTATTCACTACCCTTGGAAACACAAGCTAATATATCTTTTATCTCAAATCTATTTTTTCTTCCATTAAATAAATTGAACCCAAAGTCCCAGAGTTAACAAACAAAATCTTCTCTCTGTTCTCTCAACCATTTCAAATGTCAGTCCTGAGTCCATAATTAACACTGAGTTCTACAACACAAGCCAGGCTCAGGTTTGCTTTTATTCCATGTAGCAGTGCACAGAGAGCTGAGGGCACATTACAGGAAATGCCTTCAACATTTTGAAACATGCAAGAAACATGCAAACCTTTCTCTTTCTTTGCTTTCAAAACATTGGGGAAGCATTTTCCATGGCTCTTTTCCTTTGTCAGGCTAATGAGCCATGCTGGTCAGTGGGTTCTTGCAGGGCAGGATTTGCAGCATTACAGGAGATTTCCCACTGATAAAAAGCCACACAGAACCCATATCACAACACACACAGTCATCTGTCACTGTAAGTTAGCCGATTGCAGCTACAGGGGGCATTTTTAAGCAGGCAGAATGTAATTGCCTGCTTGGAATTCTGCCAAGCCACTGGAGCTAATTATTTTTTAAGGATGAATTTAGTGCTCGCAGGAAAGCTGATGGATCAATAGCAAGGGGAGATGAAGGCAGTTTATCCACGGTGCTGCTGTGGGGATGCAAAGTGCCCTGCTGTGCCCTGACAATGCCCATTGTCCTGACAGGGGAGGGGGACAAGCACTAGAGTGAGGCTGCTCAACAAATTGCACTTTCCACAGCAGCTCCCAGCATGAGCACACCCAAATCCTGACCCAGCTGCCAGAAACTCCTTCCTGCTGATGCCTTGTTGGGACTGCCTAAAAACAGAGGCCAGACAGAATTAAGGGAATCAAAAGCAGTTCTATTTATTGAAGGGCCTTCAGGTACATTTAGGGCAGATGAAGCTCCCCAGAGACTGCACCCAAAATGAATGAAGGGTCACAGATTTTCACACTTTTACAAGTTTGGGCCACTTGCATATTGGGAGTTAATGTTCCAATTACAGCTTCAGGTAATGAAGTCATTTTCCCCAGGTTTGCTCCCCCAGCTCACTTTTGTTTCCATCTCTGGGGCCTGAGGCAGTGAGGTGTCCTTGGCTCCCAGGCCTGGAGAGGAATTGTTGTGTCTGCCCAAAACGGGGAAGCAGCAGCTCACACTGAGTGTGGACTCTAGAGTTATACACTAAAAACTGCAGGATTACAAATACATGAAAAATATAAAAGCTAAAATCAGGCCTCATGGCCCTACCACAACTCAAACCAGGCCCTTATGCTCTTCACCTGTGGAATACATTACAGGAGAACACGGAGTTTACACGTCCACATTTAGTGCTAAAGGGGACTGAAATAGCCTGTGCTGTGCTCCTGAGCAAGAAGTAAAAACAGTCTCTGGCATTTCTCTGCTTCCTGATAAATGTTTTAAAAGACCAAGTGCCAGAAGGAAAAACTTGTAGGAGCGACAGAGGGGTAGGAGGGTTGAGACAGATGGGGACAAGAGATCTCTGAGGGCAGGGCTTGGAACTTGGGGTTTATTGCAAAGGGCTTGGGTAGGGGCGCTGCTGGGAGCTGCCAAACACAGCTCAGAGCAGCCACAAAGAGGGAGAGAGGTAAAGAGAGAGAGAGCAAGATTCCCATTACAATACCATAAATTTTCTTCTGTGCTGAACATTCTAATTCTCACTAACCAATCTAGTACAATATACAATCCTATAGCATTTACATACAGCCTATAAGAATCATTACATTACCACACTGTGTTACATTTTAAGCCCTAAAAACTCCTCTTTGGGCCCCTTCTGCCAAGCTGGCAGGGTCTGCTCTGCCCCTTGGAGCTGTCTGCAAGCAGAGGGTGTTGTTCCATCCAAAGGGGATCACCTTCAGCTGGCCACACCATTGTTTTCCAGGTGTTCAGTAACTAAGTGATCTCAAAGCTTGCTTTCATTTCAATCTCGCTTATAGTTTCCATATTCTCAAAATCTTTTGCCAGGCAATCATATTTATAAGGCTTTCCCTGTTTCATCTTCCCCAACAAAAACTAATTCTACTCATAGCTGCATAACATTATGGCCTCCAAATAAACATTGTGCATGGGATGCACCTGTCTCTCCTTTGACTGACTGCTCCACACTGATATTATGAAAAAAAGGCAAAAAAAATAGTGTCCTTATTAGAAAAAAAAAAAAAAAAAAACAACTTTAAAAACCAGGTCCAGATTCTGACTTAGCATCACTGTCACACCCCAAGAGCACTTCGCAGCCACCTGATGTAGTTATCTCTTTTAGAAGATAAGAATTCCTCCCCTCAATACCTGCAGTAAAACTAAGAGGACACAAAAACTTAGCCAGAAATTAGTTAACTACATGAAAAAAATATAGGTATGTGGCATACACATACACCCCTGTCACATACTGTGTGCCTGGACAGCAAAGGTCAGAGAAAGTCAAATAAAGGCAATATTTTAGACACAGTAAAATTGTTTTTCTAGTTTAGTTGTAGCTATAGAAAGCTTTTTAGGTTCGAAAGAGTTTTAAGTGCTTCAAATAAAATAGCCAAGTAAAAGTGCAGCATAAATAAAATGCTTTAAAATAAAAATGCTCTCTGAATGAATATTGCAAGTTTTTTTTCTAAAAATTCAGAGATTTTTTTTCTGTAACAGAAATAACATGAACAAAAAGTCCTTCAAATCTAAGTCAAGGAGAAAAGATTAAATAACAGAAGCTAAATATCAGACCAAGTTCATAAGTTCGCATGGTTTGCTCTAAAATGCAACATTACAATTCTCCTACATTAGAACTAATAGGAAAATCTAGGCACTGCCACTGAAAAAACCAAAACTGACTGTACAAACCAGAACCACATGGACAACAAACACTCTGACTAGCAAGGTTTAAATTCAATATATTTATGGTCACTGCACAGCCCTGAACTGCCCAAAGACAAGAAACAAGGACAGGCCAGCATTCCTCATGCATTGTGAGGAAAAGCAGCAAGATGGAAGCAGCAAACAAACCCTGCTGATGGAACCACAAATATCAGCAGCTCCAGTTCCTGCCCTGGGAGGGATCCCTGGCTGGAAATTGGAGTTAACACAGCCAAACATGTCCCTGATGGAGCACATCCCCCCAGTGCTGCTGCAGCAGAGCTCCCAAAACCCCGCAGCTCCTCACTCCCTGCACTCAACAGGGAGAGGAGTTGGGAACATTCCCTCGGGTCCAATAGTGCTGTGACAAACACACCTTGTCACTATTAAAGAGAGAATTTAGGGACTCCTGGAGTTTTCCCTCTCTCAGCAGAGGCAGAGAGGGAGCAGAGCTCTCCCTCCTCCTTCTCCTGCCACACTGGGCTCCAGGTTTCATTTCTCAGCATCCAGCTGTCACCTTTGCTCCTCCTCTCCACACTGACAGGGTCTGGCATCAGCATCGAGGCAGAAGTGACAATGGACCTGCCAGGACAGCCCTGGGTGGGATCCCTGGATGGAAATCGGAGATAACACAGCCAAACATGGCACTGATAGAGCACCAGGGGCAGAGCTCCCAAAACTCTGCAGCTCCTCACTGACCAGGGAAGGGAGCCGGGAACATTCCCTTGGGTCCAATAGTGTTGTTACAACACACTTTGTCACTATTAAAGTGAGAATTTAGGGACTCCTGGAGTTTTCCCTCTCTCAGTAGAGAGAGAGGGAGGGAGCAGAGCTCTCCCTCCTCCTTCTCCTGCCACGCTGGGCTCCAGGTTTCATTTCCTCAGCATCCAGCTGTCACCTTTGCTCCTCCTCTCCACACTGACAGGGTCTGGCATCAGCATCGAGTCAGAAATGACAATGGACCTGCCTGGATTCAGTTGCTTACCCAATTATAAAGAGAATTCATCAGGCCAGAGGAGAAGAGCTGGAGCTCTGCTGTCTGTCCTGGCACTTTCCTCTTCACAGCCCCTTACTCTGGCACAAACACTTCTTTACAGCAAGGTTTATTCAGTGCTGTTCCCCCATCAAAATACCCAAAACACCAAAATATCTGTGCAGGAGGGTTTCAAAATATAAATGTCCACTTTTGAAATGTAATGTTAGAAATGGGAAAAAGAAGAAAAAAAATCACCTGTCTTCATTAGAAAACAATCCAACATTTCCTTTGCAGAATTTGAGTATTTTCCCAGATTTTATTTCTCCTTCATTTTGCAGTTAGCATTTACAGATCAATCAGTCATTTTTACGACCTGTACACCCAGTTAAAAATCCATTTATTGGCTTTTTTGGATGCAAAACATTCTGGCTACAATTTCAGTTCAATTCTACTCTCTATCCATGCCACTCCAACACTTGCATCTGAGTTTCTCCATCCAGCTCTTCCTGATTGTTCAAATCTAAAACCTAGTTTTCTTGACATAAGCACTGAAAAAATAAAACCAGCAAACTGAAAAACAAGAATCAAGTACTAAAGTGGATAGGAGAAAAAACAGGAGAGAGTGAGAGCACAGCCCAGCTCTGCACTGTTCCATGTCAAAGAAACCTGATGGCACTGCTGGAATTGTTCAAGAGCTAAACAAGCTATCCTGGAAAGCTCAAATTATTTCAGAATCAAAATAAAGGCCAGATTAAATCACTGTAAGCTCTTTCCTCTGGGCTGCATCTCTGAGAACCTTTAACTGAAACCTGAGTAACCAGAGCTATTTAAGGTTCATTTATTGTGCACTGCCAGTAAAGAATACCAAAAAACTACTAAAATATAACTGCTTTTCTTTGAAATTCCTTACTTTTTCCTGCTTATAAAAACCCTGCACAGGTTGCCTGTGCACTGCACCCTCTCACTGACATTTGACCTGCAGTGATGTTTGCACAGAAACCTCTGCCCAGCCTGCACCATCCAGCAGCTTTTTCAAGCAGGCTGACACAGTGATGATTTTCTCCATTCATTTTTTTAGCTTTCTTCTCATAAAAGGCTTTGTCCAACTAAAGTTAACAGGCAGTGGAAGCAGGATCAGGATGAATCTGCATCTCTAAGACTGGTAGAAACCAAAGAGACTCAAGTCTTGAAGAATGAAAACAAGAAGTCACAGATGTTCCATTTAATTCGCTTTGTGAAGCGACAATTTGAATTTCCTTTCCAAAGAAAACATCTGTGGCAAAGGTTTAAATTTCCTTTTCCCTTTTGATTTGAATTCACTCTCCTTTCCTTACATGTCCTTTATACAGACCAAACAACACAGGGTTTGGTTTTTTTACTATAGAGCTAATAATGACACACTGCAAAGTAAAACCAAAATTCCTCAGCAGTACTGCATCATTAGAAGTTGTTTATACAACTGCTACAGATGACTGAGTCAAAAAGGAATTATGAAACGTTGCAAACCATGAATCTATTAAGGAGTACAGAGCTTTTCTGTGTCTTCCCCTGCTCCTCCCCTCCAGCTTATCTATGGCAGTAATTTCTGAGGGTTGGGTGCAGCCTGTGCCTCTCCTCAGGATGCCATTCAGTGCTGCCAGCCTGGGAACAGGAGCAAGGCACGTGCACTCAGTGCTTGCACACCGCCACTCACAGCCCCCTGCACTCCTGCCAGTCAGGCTGAGAGGCACAAAAGGTCCTGCAATTCCTGCCTTGGCCACCCTTTTAGCAATAAGGGTAAACCCTTAAGAATAATATTTATATATATTTTTAATACATAAATATAGATATATAGTATATGTTATATAATATATAATATAGCTAATGTATGGAACCACAAATATCAGCAGCTCCAGATAATATATATAATTGCATAATATATATAATTATATAATATATATAATTATATAATATAGCTCCAGATAATATATATTATCTATATTATGAAATATATATAATTATATATAGTATATATTATATATAAATCTGTGACCGTGTTCACAGGGGTCCGAGGATGAGGGAAGAGATGAGGGTCTGACTCCATGTTTCAGAAGGCTGATTTATTATTTTATGATATATATTACATTAAAACTATACTAAAAGAATAGAAGGAAGGATTTCATCAGAAGGCTGGCTAAGAATAGAAAAAGAAGGAATGGTAACAAAGGTTTGTGGCTCAGACAGAGAGTCCGAGCCAGCTGACTGTGATTGGGCATTAATTAGAAACAACCAACATGGGCCAATCCCAGATGCACCTGTTGCATTCCACAGCAGCAGATAACCATTGTTTACATTTTGTTCCTGAGGCCTCTCAGCTTCTCAGGAGGAAAAATCCTAAGGAAAGGATTTTTCATAAAATGTGTCGGAGACAATAAATATATAATGCATATTTATATTTTTATATATTAAATATTTCTATATAAAATTTTGCATTTATTTATATATTATGACACCATCTTGCTACATATGGGTTATATACCTGCACATACACATATTTCGCAGAAACTGGGTTGGAAAAGACCTTTGAGATCATCAAGTCCAGCCTATGACCTGACACCTCCTCATCACCTAAACCCTGGCACTGAGTGCCACGTCCAGGCTGTTCTTAAACAGGGACAGTGACCCCACCACCTCCCTGGGCAGACAATTCCAGTGCCCAATCACTCTTTCAGTGAGGAATTTTTTCCTGATGTCCACCCTAAACTTCCCCTGGCGCAGTTTAAAGCTGTGTCCTCTCTTTCTGTCAGGGGTTGTCTGGAAGAGCCTGACCCCACCTGGCTACAGCCACCTTCAGGGAGTTGTAGAGTGATAAGATCTCCCCTGAGCCTCCTTTTTTCCAGGCTAAACACCCCCAGCTTTCTCAGTTTAACTTCTGTTAGAACTGTCTCATGTATTTGTCTGCTGAATCGCCTTTGTGCACATCTACTGAAACCCTCCTGCAGCCTCTCATTGTTTTTCCTCAGTGACAGTGGCTGAGGATTGGTTGAGGCTCTCAGCACTCAGCTGCCCCAAAAAACAACTGTACATCAGTGTAATGGGGAGAGCTCTGCTACAGTAATGAAGGAAACCAGGCTGGATTCCCTCCTCTGCCCAAGAGACAAGGAATAATTCTGCCTGCATCCTCCTAGGAGACAGCTCCCAGCTACAGGCTCTACACTGTTCTGGCTAGAAATGTTTGACACTTTTCTTTTACAGGGTTCTACTTGGCTAAAAAGGAGGAAAATGGGTTGTGAAAGACCAGCCAGGCCCAGCAGGAAGGCTGCTGCTGTGCTACATCTCACCTCCCACTCTGAGTAACACCTGCAGGTACCACACAGGGGTGTCCTGATGGTGATGCCTGAAGGAACCTGGAAATGGAACAACACACACTTTTCTGAGATAATATTAGTACAGGAGACATGGGAACATTCCTCCCTCGGGGTCACCAAATGTGGGGGTGTTCACAGGGGTCCCAGGACGAGGGAAGAGATGAGAATCTTGACGCCATGTTTCAGAAGGCTGACTTATTATTTTATGATATATATTATATTAAAAGAAAATGATATATTTAAACTATCCTAAAGAATAGAAGAAAGGATTTCATCAGAAGGCTAGCAAGGAATGGAAGGAATGATCATAAAATCTTGTGACTGCTCACAGCCTCGACACAGGTGGCTGTCATTGGTCATCAAGTAAAAACAATTCACATGCTGGGTAAACAATTCTCCAAATCACATTCCAAAGCAGCAAAACATGGAGAAGCTGAAGCTTCTCAGGAGAAAAGATCCTGGCAAAAGGATTTTTCATAAAATATGTCTGTGACAAGGAGGTAACACAAAGGTTGATCTTTATTGGAGGCCTCCAGGGGCAGGTATGGAAAACATCCACAAAACCCACCTTCCACAGGCTGAATACAGATTTATAAGTTTATAAATTAACATCATTGAAAAAAAGCACCAATTAAGAGCACAAGTGGTGATGCAACTCTCCTCCCTTCTAAATCCTCCCCCCCTCAGATGGAACTGAAGTTTGTTGGTGAAAATGTGTCTCCAAGAGCTGTTTTTCAGCCTTGGTTTCTAAGAAGAACCAAGGAGGATAGGGGCTTTGGAATATGTTTTGTCTTTCTGTGTATTGGGGCAGGGAAAATACTGGGAAAACCAGCTAGGAATGCAATAATGAGCTACAGACCTCCAAAATCTGGGTAAAGGATACTGAGATATAGAAAAGAAAATAGGCAAAAATCATTAGGCATCAATAGCAGCAGCCAAAACTCTCACCTGTCCTACAAGACACGATCCAAACACCACTGAGAACTCCTTTTCCAGCACCCACTGGCTTGGCAAAATATTGCAAATAAAGGAAACACCCCCCTGCAAACAGCAGCAATCCAGGCTAAGCTGGCACAGCTGTGCCAGGAGGGAGGGACAGCCCCACCTTTCCAAGCAGAACCTCCCTGATTTGGGATCTCTGTGGAGAATTGCAGGGTGAATTTGAGGTTTTCACCCAGCTGAAGGTGAGCACAGAATGTACATCTGCCACCAAATCAATATTCAAACCATTTGGCCATAATAGGAACGAGGAGTGCAAATAACACATCCATTTGTCCAAGCCAGATGTAGGGAAAAAAACCAAACCTAAACCTCTAAAACATTCCTAGAGGTCAAAGTTTCTGTGCAAACCAGTAATTTAGTAGTGTTGTGTGCACAGAAAATACCACCCCAACCCCACCTTCAGATTTACTTTGAAAGCCACACAGGTTTTGGCTCTCAACTGGGCACAGAAATAAATAAAATCATTAGGGTTGGGGTTGGTATGGATGACCTTGAAAAATCCCTTTCCACCCAACCTGTTTTGTTATTATATGATAAAAACATGCAGATTCACACACACCAAAACCATGGCAACTTCTCAGGCTGCAAAGGCAGACAATTTTAGGAACCAAAAGAAAATGAACATAGTCCTTATTTGCTAAGTAAAAACTGGGAGCCTGAGACTATGACACCTAAAATCCATATCACAGGAACTTAAATCTTTGATGGTTTTTTTCTCCAAGAGCTGCATGAAAAACGGGGATCACTGGAAGAACTCAGCTCTCACTGTAACTAAGGCAGCAGCAGGGAAAAAAATGAACAGAAGTTCCACCTAAGATAATTCTGTAATTACAATAAATTCAAGATTTTCTGGAAAAGGAAACAAACAGGTATTTTACAGCATAGTTTTCACTACAGGCAATAGCATAGGAAGCAGAATCATTAACTCTAAATAGTTCCAGAAGAGAAGGGATCTGGATCCTCAGCTAGCAGGATTTCTAGAGATTGGAAGGGGAAAAAACCAAAAATAAAAGTAGAATAGAGTTCTAGTTTTACAGTTCTACTTCCCCCAGTTATTTTACATGCTTTAAAACAAAATGTGCCTCCTCTGAATATCTATTGTTCAGAGTGAGTCTCCCAGCTAAACCTGTGTTTTGTGGAGCTCCAGAACACAGCTTTTACTATTAAAGCAATAAATACTGTGGGGAATATGTATAACACACAATTCTTTATACCAGAAATTCAAAGAATGAACCAGCCCCCAGAATTAAATTGCCCTTCATCAGTAAACACAAGGGGAAATCATTATGATTTTATACCAAATGCAGAACGAAGTCTTTTTTATTCTACCCATCAAATTATTCTGATCTCAGGGCAGTCTTTTCAATATGAAAATGATATTTTTCTCCAAGCAGAGAAAAGCAGTCCTTAAGTGAACTTATGGAATATACATTATTTAGGCAATGAGCCAACTGCCATATGGTGCTGATACATTTGAATTTTGATATACTTTAACTACAGAAACTTCTTCAAAGCAAATGTGAGCAAAAAACACCACAAAAGAAAAAAGCACTTTACTAGGAGACCTGGTTTCTGAGACTAAGAATCACCCACACCCCTCCTATTACACATTGATGTCATCTCATGACTGATTTCCCTTAAAATATTTGAAGGCACTTGCTCTCCACTTTTGTAGTTGCAGGCCACAAGTCCTTCATTCTACAGAAAATTATCAGGTTTTGTGACAAATCACCTATAATTGTATTCATGTGACCTCTCTCCTGTAAATATATATTTCAAAAGAAAAAAAAATTCAAATCTTTCTCCTGATAACTTATAAGATTGACTCCTTTACAGGAGTACTTAAAACAACTCTAACAGGAAAATTTGGTACAAGAGATTTAAGTGCCTATTTCCCAATTTTCTAATTACAGGGGCTTCCTCTGGCTCTTTCAAAGTACATTATTGGCATTAAAACATTAACACACACGGTACTTAACTTTGATTTCTCTACTGTTTGTTAGATAATTAATCTAAACCAATCTATTCTATACAAGGCAATTCATCCCATGTTAATCTACACCAATCAACTTGTGGATAAATTATGTATTAAACCAAAACAAACAGCATCAGAACACAGCCCACTGCACTTTGTAATCTCATTTACTTTCTAACACATTCCACTGTAACTGGGCTGGTTGGAAAAGAGGTTTTTTTTCCCTGCAGGAATCCCAAAAACCCTGGAAAGCTTACAATATCAATTTATACATCAACTCTGTAACATCAGCACGTGAAACACAACCTGATAAAATAGCTCAGCTGCACTTCATCTGTATCCCAGTTATGAGAAGATCCTCCATGCACATTCTGTTTTGTTTTGAAAATAACGCACAAAGATTTGTAAACTCCGTGGCAGCACGCTTGCAATCTGCTAGGATTCCTGGCTGAGGGCTTGAAATCCAAAATAAACAGCCAAAAAAAAATGCCAAGGCACCTGTGCCAGGCTGCTCCCAGCGCCGTGCCCTGCAGAGCTCTGAGAGCAGGATGGGTGAATGGGAAATGCAGGAGGGTCCCTGCCATACTCACGCTGTGCCTGATGCTCCCTGCCTCAGCCTGGGGATGCAGGGCACTCCCAGCCCAGAGAGGCACCACACTCTGCCCTAGAGCAGCCTCTCGGATCTGCTGGCACTGCCCAGACACAGCACTGGGGGAAGGAGAAGCTCCACGTGTAAACACGAGCTGCGTCCTGCTGTTGCTGCACTGCACATCTCCAGAGCAGCACAGCAGCACTGCCATGGAAATCCAGCTCCAGATTCACATCTGTGCCTGTCCAGCACAGCAAAGCAGCTCCAGAATGGCATCTGTGCCTGCTCAGCAGCACTGGCACGGAAATCCAGCTCCAGAATGACAACTGTGCCTGCACAGCATCACCCCAGCAGCATGGAAATTCCAGCTCCAGATTCACATCTGTGCCTGCACAGCAGCACTGGCATGGAAATCCAGCTCCAGAATCACATCTGTGCCTGCACAGCATCACCCCAGCAGCATGGAAATCCAGCTCCAGAATGACAACTGTGCCTGCACAGCACCGCCCCAGCAGCAGCACTGGCATGGCAAAAGCAGCTCCAGAATCACCTCTGTGCCTGCCCAGCAGCAGCACTGGCATGGAAATCCAGCTTCAGAAAGGCATCTATGCCTGTCCAGCACTGCTCAAGCTGCACAACCAGCATTGGCATGGCAAAGCAGCTCCAGAATCACCTCTGTGCCTGCACATCTCCAGAGCAGCAGCATGGAAATCCAGCTCCAGAGTCACATCTGTGCCTGCACAGCATCACCCCAGCAGCATGGAAATCCAACTCCAGAATGACAACTGTGCCTGCACAGCCCCCAGCAGCAGCACTGGCACACCAAAGCAGCTCCAGAATCACCTCTGTGCCTGCCCAGCAGCACTGGCATGGAAATCCAGCTCCAGAATGGCATCTGTGCCTGCCCAGCAGCACTGGCATGGAAATCCAGCTCCAGAATGACATTCATACCTGCCCAGCAGCACTGGCATGGAAATCCAGCTCCAGAATCACCTCTGTGCCTGCCCAGCAGCACTGGCATGGAAATCCAGCTCCAGAATGACATTCATACCTGCCCAGCAGCAGCACTGGCATGGAAATCCAGCTCCAGAATGGCATCTGTGCCTGCACAGCAGCACTGGCATGGAAATGCAGCTCCAGACTCACCTCTGTGCCTGCCCAGCACCCCCCCCAGCTCCTCACACCTGCAGTGGGGAGCACACCTGGAGCCAACCCTACCCCAGAGGAGCAGAGGCTGCCCCACCTGCCCTGGCCAAGCCCTCACCGTGGCCCCTGGCACAGACCCCGCTCAGGCCATGCCAGCACAATGCCCTGCCCCTGCTCTGTGTGCACACACTGCAGCAGGGCCAGCCCACAGCCCTGCCAGGACCTTGGCACTGCCACCAGGGCTGGAAAGGTTCCCTGAGGAGCAGCTGAGCTGGCTGCCTCACCTCCTGTCCTCCTCAGCCTCAAAATCAGCAACGTTGCCAGGTTAATGCTGGCAATAATCGTATTTTAATGCTTTATAATGTACTTCACGTGTACCAGGTTAAATCAATAGGGAAAACAACTGAATTTGCAGCATATTTCTTACACTTCTAAGGAGAGCTTATATTTTTAAAGCTGACCAAATTACATTTTAAGTGCTATGTGATCTAAAAGATTTTTTTTAACACTACTCATTTATCATTCTGTTCTGAATGGTCAACGGATTGCTTTTCTTCAAAACCTCAACCAACCAGCAATTAGAAAAATAGTTAAATTAATTTACAAACTGTCTTCCCCAAGCTGCACATTTCTTTTGCCCACCATGCCTGCCAGCTCTATCTCAAGTAACAACAACCTAAACCAGCTCTTCTCACTGGTGACAGTGTTCTAAAAAGCTCAGTGGAACAACACTGGATTTTGTGAGCTTTACAGGGTGTGTGCTTGCCCAGCCTCCCAGCACCACTGAAGCTGGCTGCTTAGCCTCAGAACACGTTGTCATCCTATTGCAGGGGTTCCACACTGCTGTCTCCTTATCTCAGAAGTTCCATACCTTCATGGGCAGCTCCTCAGAGCACTGACTCTTCCCAGAGCAGCCACTGACTCCAGTTCCCTTCTCACCCAGCCACCCCACTCTTTTATAGCCTCTTCTTCTCATTGCTTACAGCTGTGCCTGTTAAAGTCAGGCCTGTTCCTGATCTTTGATAATTGGCCCAGCTGCAACTCCTTAGGGGTGAGATTACTTTCTACACTAGCTTTATTTTCTTATATTCTATCCCCCTACAGGAACCAGTCCTGCATCATTTTCACTTCCCATAGAAGTTCTCTTTCCAAAATTCGGGGCTACATTTTTCTTCTTACTCAAATCAGATTTTTGGAGAAGTTATTATCCAACTACATTTGGCAGCACTCAAGGTTGCAGACACGGGTTTTTTAAGCTCTGAATAAGAGTGAAATAAAGCGTGGACACATCTATGTAATCACACATGTGTGTGTTTGAGCTGCCCCTCATGTAAAACACTTGCAGAATTGGCTGTGGATTTCTGATTTGAGTCCAAAACAAGACAGAGCTGTGATCAGGACATTCCTCCTTCCTCCAGCCACTGGGAACAGCTTTTTCCATATTAAAAGGTCTTACAAGCAAAGCCTAATACAAAATTTATTCTAGATCTGTAGAAGAAACAAAGTGTTGCCTCCATCTGACAGAAAAGCAGGCTCCTGTGATCCAGGCTAAAATGGCAAGCCCATGGAAGCTCACTAAGCCCTTCCTGAAACTGAGAGCAAGCACAGACACAAACATCCAAACTGATTTAAAAACAGGTCTTCCAATGAGAAAACTAACCCATTCTACAATGATTTCTTCTTTAAAGAGCAAAACATCAGAATCTGTATGTAACTCTTGTTTCAGCTGAATACCAAAAGCCTTGAAACAACATCTACCTTTCAACACAGTGATCCAGCACAAATTTACTGCAACTCATGCAGCTGCAAACAGGTAGGTAAGGGTTTATCTTTGCTCATTGCCAACAAAACAGATCATAAAAATCTCAGCCTACCCTAATGCTCCAACTACACCTCCCAGGGCAAGAGAAGAAAACACCCAAGTTTACACTTTTCTAACAATTTCTGATATTTTCAGCCAAAAATCCAATCTGTCCCCAATGTCTTCCTTTGTGTAACATCCAGCTCCTGGTTAGTCCAGGAAACAGAAATTCCAGTGCTGTTTCTAGACCCAGCAGGCTCAAAAAAAACCTTTTTTTTTTATATGGCAGAAGGCAGCACACAAGGATGTGTGTTACATTTTGAGTGTTGTCACTGACAGGATGCATTGTGGAGGACTTGAAAGACACAACTGCTACTGGGAAAACAACCAGCTCTTACTGCTGCCTGCTCATCCACCTCATTAAAGCGGGAAAGAAAGGAAGAGTTGGTACACACAAATCCCAAATGAAAGCCAAAACGAGACCCAGAATACCCCAAAGAGAAGGGAAGGTGGCAGCGAAAATTTCAAGGCTAATCCAGGAATTTTCTCTCATACCTTTTACAAAGTCTAGCACTTTGATGCCTCAATCAAATAGGCCCCTTCTGCCACTACTGTATTTTAAATAACATTTGCCTCCAGTTCCAAAATATATTTCCATGAATACACAAAAGGAAAATATACAGCAGACACTGGCATTAAATATTTAACTTTCTACCTTAACAACCTCTCTTTTTTTGTGTGTGTTTCTTGCTTCTGCTTGAGGCTAAACAGTAAGGCCAACTTATGAAGCAAGGCTGGTATCAGTCCTTATGTATTATTCATTAATTTCAGATGTACCAATTCCACCTCTGTCTCTAAAGCCAGACATGTCACTTCATAATAAAGCTCTTTCAGCTCAGAAATCTAGAATTCTTATCCTCTGAAGAAACCAGGGCATACACAACATTTATGGGGTTCAGCAGTGCATACTGTAACTTCCAAGTACAGGAGAACTTTTGAACCTGAATTTAATGAGGCAATTAAGAAACAAACACATGATTAATTTTAGACTCTCTTACAAGACCAAATATGATTTTCTGGCAGCAAATATAACATTATTCAACACTTTTAAGAAATGATTTGACCTCCTCTTACAGGAAAAAACAAAAAATCTCACCTGATTTCTTTGCTTCCAGTTGGTTACAGAGGAGAGAAACCACTTGCTTCCATCCCACAGCACAGCTCCTTGTCACACATGGTTACAACTCCAATTGACACTTGAAAATTACCACTTTCTTCCTTTAGCTGCACACGTTTACCAGCAAGAACAAAATTAGTGACACTTCCAGCACCTCCTCACAGGAAGGGTTGCCAGAGACTTACTGAGCACCTGGCTGAAGATCAGCAACACCACCAGAGAATCTGGTTTGCTCTTAAAATATTATGAGCAGTTCATCTTTGGCTTACTGGGACTGTGATCCTGACAACAGAATCCCAAAGGTGTTACTTCCACTGGGTGGGGCAACAAGTGAAATACCTGACCAAGTAACGTGAAAGTTCACTGGAAGGAGACGCCTGAGCACAATATTCACATCTGTTCCATCCTGTGGGTGAATTCCCCTCTGCCTGCAGAAGGTGTGAAGCTCCCTGCCCTCAGCACAGGGTGAACACAGCTCTGTGCGACAGAATTGGCATAAAACAGTGTAACCACCTGAGCCTGGAGGAAAAACCTTCCGTCCATCTCAGCCAGAGCCCTCTCACACTGCACCTGGGACTGAGGGCAGTCAAAACACCTCAAAACCTCCATCTACCAACGTGAAAAATCTCATTTAACTGCTTTTGTTGTTAACATCTCTTACTGAAGTATCCATGGTTGGGCTGACTGCACCCCAAGCTGGCCAGCACCTGCCCAGGTGCTTTTCAGAGATGCTCTGTTACGTCACACAAACAGCTATCCAATACTGGTTCATCAGATTATGCTGTCATCTTATTACAGAGGTTCCACACTGCTGTCTCCTTATCACAAAAGTTCCATACCTTCTTGCTGTTTCTCATGGGCAGCTCCTCAGAGCACTGACACTTCCCTCTTCCCAAAGCAGCCACTGACTCCAGTTCCCTTCTCACCCAGCCACCCCACTCTTTTATAGCCTCTTCTTCTCATTGCTTACAGCTGTGCCTGGTAAAGTCAGGCCTGCTCCTAATCTTTGATCATTGGCCCAGCTGCAACTCCTTAGGGCTGAGATTACTTTCTATACTATATTTTCTTATATTTTGTCCCCCTGGAAGATTTTATGCAAAATTACCCTTCTGTCACTTACATTTGGATTATTATGCAGAAGTTTTGTCCCTAAAGTGGAAAAAAAAGTTATTATTACCTAATGGTATCCAACAATAAACAGATTAAAGCAGAACATGAAGTTTAATACATGAATATCCAGAATAACTAATGAAAACTGTGGACAGTGATTTACAGTGCTAGCATTGCCATGTGTTATCACACCTTCTGACAGAGAAAAGCATTTACTAACACACTTTCAGAAGAACAATCTGTTTAACACAGATTTTTTTTTAAGATTTTTTTCTTCCTGCAGCAATTTGCCTTGTATGCTTAAACAGCACTCGTTTTGCTTTGCCAACTAAACACAGGAAAAGTTCAGTGTTTATACAGAGTACACTGGAATGTCAGGTGCTTATTTAATTGCTTCTGTAGCCAATTTCCTTGCCCCTCAAGGCTCATTAGTCAGTCATCTAATCATTCCATGCAGTAATGCTCCCTCTGTGTTTCCTCCTTGAGTTCAGGAATATATCTTCATCTGTGCTCCCAACAGTGGTGTCCTTCAGCCACAACCTTTCTCAGGGCTCTCTGACTGCCTGCCAGCCTTGCTGCCTGTCCCACGTGGAGGTGGATTCCCCAACACCCATTAATTCTGCCCCACCATGTCCTCAGCCATCTGGACAGGGAGCTAATGCAGAAGGAATGCTGTTTCAGGAAAAATCTGTGTGACTTTGCAGTGATGGCTTTGCTGCGCCTGCCCACCTGAGTGTTTCACAGAGGTGCAGGAGGAAATCAGGGAAAGCTGCTGAGCTCCCTCCCAAACCTGCAGCCAGGGTGGGGCTGAAGGGATGGATGTGGAGAGGAGATGAAAAAGCAACGTGCCTGTGCTGGTGTTCACAGGGGTTTTCAGATGAGGGAAGAGACGAGGATCTGACTCCATGTTTCAGAAGGCTTGATTTATTATTTTATGATATATATTACATTAAACCTATACTAAAAGAATAGAAGAAAAGGTTTCATGAGAAGGCTAGCTAAGCTAAGAATAGAAAAGAATGATAACAAAGGTTTGTGGCTTAAAGGACAGAGAGTCTGACCCAGCTGACTGTGATTGGCCATTAATTAGAAACAACTCTATGAGATCAATCCCAGATGCACCTGTTGCATTCCACAGCAGCAGATGATCAATGTTTACATTTTGTTCCTAAGGCCTCTCAGCTTCTCAGGAGGAAAAATCCTAAGGAAAGGATTTTTCATAAAAAGATGTCTGTGACAGGTGCCAACTTCTGGAGTGGCTTCAGAGCCCCAGGGAGCTCTGGGTGAGGCTGTGCCTCAGTTCCCAGTGACAGGGGTCAGTCCTGGGCTCAGTCCAGTTAAACACCCTCCTGCCTGTCCCACGTGGATGTGGATTCCCCAACACCCATTAATTCTGCCCCACCATGTCCTCAGCCATCTGGACAGGGAGCTAATGCAGAAGGAATGCTGTTCCAGGAAAAATCTGTGTGACTTTGCAGTGATGGCTTTGCTGCACCTGCCCACCTGAGTGTTTCACAGAGGTGCAGGAGGAAATCAGGGAAGGCTGCTGAGCTCCCTCCCAAACCTGCAGCCAGAGTGAGGAGAGAAGGATGTGGAGAGGAGATGAAAAAGCAAGGTGCCAACTTCTGGAGTGGCTGTGAGCTTCAGAGCCCCAGGGAGCTCTGGGTGAGGCTGTGCCTCAGTTCCCAGTGAGAGGGGTCAGTTCTGGGCTCAGTCCAGTCAAACACCTCCACTCCTCACATCATGGTGGGGCACAGTGTTACTGCTATGACACAGGACAGGCTGAGACCCCAGGGGCTCCTGTGGAGGGACAGAATGTAAGAAAATAAAGGTAGTGCAGAAGGCAGTCTCACACCTGAGGAGTTGCAGCTGTACCAATCACCAAAGGTTCGGAACAGGCCTGCCCTTAAGAGGCCACAGCTGTGTCCAGTGAGGATGAATGCTATAGAAGAGTGGGTTAGCTGGGTGAGGAGAGAGTTGGGGTTTGTTGGTTGTGCTGTGAGGAGAGATGGAGTTTATTGGCTGTACTGTGAAGAAGGAGTCAGTGCTGTGAGGAGCTGGCCATGAGAAATCACCCAGAAGGTGACTGCAGTAAGACTTTTGCAATAAGATGACAACAGGGTCCTGCTGCCAGCCCCAGCAGGAGGGTGAGATAGGCTGGCAAAGTCCCACCGCTGGGAGGAACAACCCCAGGCACCAATAAATGCCAGGATCCCAGGGCTTGGAAAGGTCCTGGGGTGCTGCAGCCAGAATGAACAGCCAGCAGCATTCCCTGGCTGCAAAGAAGGGCCAGAGCATCCTGGGGAACAGGATCTGGGAGAGGAACAGCTCTGCCAGCAGGAGAACATCCTCCTCAACTCCCAGCCAGCACAGGTGAGGCACCCCTGGAGTGCTGTGCCCAGCTCTGACATCCCCAGGACAACAAGGACAGAGCCACCCAAGGGCTGCTGAGCTGCTGAAGGTTCTGGAACATCCCTCAGGTGAGGAAAGCCTGAGAGAGCTGGGGCTGCTGGAAAAGGCCAGGGGGAGCCTCATCAATGTGTACAGCTATCTGAAAGTGGGGTAAAACAGGCCAGGCTGCTCCCAGTGGTGCTGTGGCAGGGGCAGAGCAGTGAGCACACAGTGGCAGCCAGGAGGCTCCCCCAGAACACCTGGGGCTGCTCCTCTGGGAGGGTGATGAGCCCTGGGTGTCACCTGGGGATGCCCCAGCTGGGATGGCCCCACTCTGGAGACACCCAAAAGCCACCTGGGCAGCCAGCTCTGGGTGTCCCTGCCCTGCTCTGGTGAGCCCAGAGCACATCCAGAGGTCCCTTTCTGCCCCTGCCAGTCTCTGATCCTGTTCAGTCTATGTTGTATGTAAAAACACACATTAAAAAACACAACCAACCAACCCAAAAAAAAAAATAAATCCCTCCCAGAACTATCCCCAAACAAGCAAAAGACACGCCCAGAAGATAATTAATAATTTGCTGCCCAAAATAAATAGTAGACATTTGTAAGTGTCAAGCCAGCAGGCAAATTGTATTTTCAAAGCTGAGTTTCCATTCAGTATAAGCAGCTGACTGAGAATTCTTTGGAATCCAGTTTCCAGAGAAACTGACAGGTGCCACTGAATTAGTAGTAAGGTTATTTATTTATTTATTTAGTATTTAAAACACCAGCAGATGTTTAGGTGAAGTTACTGTACACATAGTTTATATCTTAACACTGAAGAACTGTCTAGCTGCCTGCATACATACTATAAACATCTGTTTCTTCTTTTGGGGGGGCTGGAGGGAAGGGGAAAAAAGAGAGAAATTAACTTTTTCATGAGTATAATTCTGACAGAATGAGGGCTTGAAAAGCACCCCATCAGTAGCTACTGGAGCAAGAAATCAAAAAAAAAATGTTGTGCTCTCCAATCCACAGAGCACTGCAGCTTCTCTGCTCTTCTGTGCACACAGAGAGCAACAAAACTCATTTAGGAGCTTTCTAAACATTGGGATTTAATTCCACAGCAGAGAAGAAACAAGGACAATAGGAGCACTGCAAGTTATCTACACACAGGCATAGAATTTCTGAGAAATGCAATTTTGGATACTAAATGGTGTAGAATTCTTCTCATAATGGAAAAGTGGCTAGGCTGAAGTGCTTTGGAATAATTATAATATAAAATGAAAAGCTTCTTGATGCATTATATTACTTGAGTTGGAATAATTCTCTTGAGTTTCTATTTTTAAACCATGATAGCGTGTTAATGAAACTTTTCAAGGAAACTTCAGCTACAGACAGGGGAAACAAATTGCTGCTAACCCCTTCAGAGCTTCTGCTGAAAGTCACCATGAAAGGAGCATTAAATGGGTATCAGTTTCATAGGCAAGAGAACTGATGATTCAAATTTAGGCTCGTATTCAGTTGGTAGAAATATAATTTACACAACATAAACCCAGAATCCAAAGAATTTATTACAAAATGTCAAATTATTTCCATCTCAACATTCAAAGTGCATATATTAATAAATAAGTAAATAAATAAAAAGAAATATTATTTTTTAACTGTTCCCTAAAGAAAGTTCATGGCTCTTTTTTGGTCCATTACCACAAAGAACATAACAAATCTTGTTCCAGGTCCTAGAGATTGCTCTAAAAGGGAAGGGTTTCTTTTTATTTATTTACTTATTCATTTGTTAAGATACGCACTTCGTATGTTGAGATGGAAATAATTTGACATTTTGTAATAAATTCTTTGGATTCTGGGTTTATGTTGTGTAAATTATATTTAATCACACCAGGATTGCTTTCACATGGGGACCTTCAAAAGGGTTAGCTGACAATGCCAGGGACTGATTCTAGGAGAGCAGGCTTGATGTTATGAGTCCTTTCTTTATAATTTTTCTCCCTTACTGCAACATAAAACCAGGTAAATGCCACCTACAGATGAAATAAAAGAGCCAGATCATTCCTCTGCCTTTCCCCACAGGGAGGACATGCAACCCCCTAATGCAGTCCAGAGAACTTCACAGTAATTTGTTTTAATTAGGCAAGTTACTATCAGATACTATATCAGTCCCCTGATATTCTGCACAGAATTATGAATTTCTTGTGATTCCTGGGAGGGTCTCCACCCTGATGAGCCATATTCTGAATAAGAAGGCCACATAATCTTCCTAACTTCCACCCAATAGCTCAAAATTATGTTATTAAAATATTCAAGAGCCTTTGCTCTCACCCTTCTTTCCCTGGCATTAAGAATAAATCATTCTAATACCAACAGCAGCTAAAAATACCTCTGTGTTTTTTGATATACTTAGGACACACCAAAATGCCTATCAAACTGGGCTAAATGAGTGTCAGAAATTGGGCAAAAAATGACAGAACATCTTTGTATTTGGGAACTGAGGGGGTCCTGCAGCCTCTAAATATTGATTATTGAACCAACCAGATACTGATTATTGATTATTGATCCAACCAGATATTGATTATGGACCCAACCAGCCTCTGAATATTGATTATTGAACCAACCAGCCTCTGAATAATCAATATTGAACCAACCAGCCTCTGTATGTGGATTATTGAACCAACCAGCCTCTGTATGTGGATTATTGAACCAACCAACCAACTTCTGAATATTGATTATTGAACCAACCAGCCTCTGAATAATCAATATTGAACCAACCAGCCTCTGCATATGGATTATTGAACCAGCCTCTGAATATTGAATATGGAACCAACCAGCCTCTGAATATTGATTATTGGAGCAACCAGCCTCTGAACAATCAATATTGAACCAACCAGCCTCTGAATAATCAATAATGAACCAACCAGCCTCTGCATATGGATTACTGAACCAGCCTCTGAATATTGATTATTGAACCAACCAGCCTCTGAATAATCAATATAGGACCAACCAGGCTCTGAATATTGAATATGGAACCAACCAGCTACTGATTATGGACCCAACCAGCCTCTGAATATTGATTATTGAACAAACCAGCCTCTGAATATTGAATATGGAACCAACCAGCCTCTGAATATTGATTATTGGAGCAACCAGCCTCTGAATAATCAATATTGAACCAACCAGCCTCTGTATATGGATTATTGAACCAACCAGCCTCTGAATATTGATTATGGAACCAACCAGCCTCTGAATATAGATTATTGAACCACTCCAGAGTGCAGGAGCAGAGACAGCGAAGCCTTTGCCCTGGGTGCCGCCCCAAGGAATACCTTGAGGGATGAAATAAGCTGATGTGCTTTTCTGACAGGAATACACAGCAGCCCCAGCGCCACCAGATTTGTTTCCAACTGCTCCACGAGGTCACTGCCCCTGAGCACCATCGCTGCTCCTCAGGGCCAGCCTGGTCCTGTTTTCCTCTTCAAGGGAAGCCCTCCACGGGCACAGGCTCCATGTGTGTATTAGCCTTCAAACAGCATCTTTCACCTCTGGGAAATAAAACTCACCCCCAACCCTTTTTTTTTTCTTTTTTCTAAATGAGGATTGAGCCTCAAAAATGAATCCAGTGGGAGAAATTTACTGAACACAGTGAAATGTCTAACACACAAAGCTAAAACACTTAATGGCGCTGCCTAAATGCTGAAAAAATCAGGCTTTGAAAACAGCTATGTGAGAAATCATCCTTTATTTCCCACTACAATACCTCAAGTAGGAGAAAACTGTGTCATGTCATGTGCTGCATTTTTTTTTAATCAGCAGCTGCTCACAAACATCCCTGCAGGTGTTTAACTATTGAAATCTCCCATTTAAAAGAGTGACTTATTTGCAGCGACGCTGAATACACCTCAGATCTGTGCCCAGGATGAAGCACACCAGTCAGCAAAAGTCATTTTCCTACTTCCCCCAAAACCAGTGGAGTCATTCTGCTGAGGAACACAGGGAATGTTGCAGAAATCCTTCAGCCTCACAGAGCAGGCAAAAAACCCCAAATAAACAGAAAAAAAAGGAGAATTTTCTCCAGCACTATGCTGCCTGTTAGTTCAGCTTCCTTAACAAAAGTCCATCCTTCATTTAAAAACCAAATCAAACCTTCTCAACATTTGTTGCAATGTGACTGGACAGGACAGTGCTGTCGTTAAAGGGTTGGAAATGGAGCAGGATTCAGAGCCAGAGTGGAATTTCCCATGCCAGGGGCAGCAGCAGCTCCCACTGCCACTGCCCAACCTGGAACAACACCTCTGCCAAAAATCTCTGGGAATTCCTGACCAGAGGCTGCTCCCAGCCTCTCTCCCAGAGATTTGGTGGCTGCAGGGGCTTGGGGGAGACTCCAGGGCCAACAGCATTGGGGGTGTTTGTCATCAGCTGCAGAAACTGCATTAAGGGCAAATGCACTAAAACCAATCTTGGAAAATCAAATAGCTTCTTCCCAGCCTACAACCTCAGCAGTGCTCCACTTTGGGGCGTTTGTACTCCAGAGAAATCTTTTTTTAGCTACCTTGCCTGCCTTGATTCTCATTTGCATGATCTGGAAATCACTCCAACAGTGTGAGGTGAGGAGAAGCAAGGAGTAAGTCACAAAGAATAGGTCTGGCACATAAACAAATGCTTCAAGATAACAGAGCTTGAAGAGAGAGTTGAAGAAAGAGAAAATGTAAAGCTAATTTCTCCTTGGAAATGTAATTAAAAACTATGAAGTGAAGCTACACTATTTTATAACCGTGAATATACAAAAAAGAAGAACACAGTGTGAGAAATAGTAAGGGTAAGAAGATTTTCAGAAAGTTGGGCTCTTCCATCATCCTGCTGTCTGTTGAGACATCACGTAATGATGGTGATACCACTCAGTGAACATCTCCCAGCAGTCCTGATCCATTTATGAAGAGATAAAACTCCCCAACACACAGCCCAGAAGAACAAACTGACATCAGCTCCTCAAGAATATCAGAAGGAAAGAGCCTTTTACCTTCAGACAGGATTCCTGGTGAGCACACCGAGTGCTGCAGGTGATCAGCACTGGGGGTCCTGGGCTGGACAAGGGCCACGGTGGCCAGAGTGGGGCTGGAGCTGATGGCAGCAGGGACCCAGGTGTCCCTGTGGAGCTGTGCATGCCCATCCCTGGGTGAGGACAGTGCTGACAGAGCCTGGGGACACAGGAGCCACATTCAGGGGGTCCCTGTGCTGCCCATGGAGCTGTCTCAGGCCTGGCACCAGGCTGTGCCTCCTGCTCGTGGCCACAGCTCCATCTGTTCCTGCACACCTGAGCAAAGCTCCATCTGCCCAGCCCTGCCCAGGGCAGCCTGGCACCCTGCCACAGTCCCTGATTTAAAAACTGGGGTCAGCAGGGTCAGCCATTCCTCCCAGATGAGGAATTCCGCATCCTTCGCACCCTGTGCCAGCAGTTTGCACTCTCAGGGCAGGGAGAGTCTTCTCCACAATGTCATCATGCTATTGATTTTTGAAATGCAAGGAAGACAAGGAACAGCTCATCTGGTTTTTATTACCGTGTATAAACAGTGGCAAAATAATCTCCAAATGAGAGAGACAGATTTGATTAGACACATCAGAGTTCAAACACACACCCTGGCTAGGCAAACAGGAGGGAGTGTGCCAGCATCCTCAAAATGCCTCACAATACAGGAAGGAAACCTACACAGGAAACAAAAATCTCAATTAGAAGCTAAGGTGCAATACTATCAATGACATCCTCATTTGGCAGAGAATTTCACTGTACACAGTCTGAGGAGGAGTTACACACAGGGAAAGCTGGTGTGTACATGGAGGTCATGCCAGCCTTGTCCAGAAATAAATCCCTTTTCAGGGAAGTATTTAAACCAAACAGGCCTGTATTGCCATGGTGTTACATCATTTACTAGTTCTCTAATATTTCATTCCAGGGAAATTATTGTGTAAAACAAAAGGGCTGTATGACAAGAACATACTGACATCTGCTGGCTTCTCCAAATGCATTTCTCTCAAGATTAGGATTTTATGTCCTCAGCAGGTTTTCCCCTATCTAATGGGCTGCATAACAAATTAACATTGTCTATCTCTGGATATACAAATTAAACCAGTTATTCTGTACTTGCAAATGTTAAAGTGTGTGTGACATTCTGTGGTTAAGCAATTCACACAAATATACTTCTCTTCCATCTTTGACTTCCAAAGGATCACAGGAAATTACTTTTACCTAATTTGTATGAAAACACCCAGTGATAGGACACAAAATTTACATTCAAATAATTATTTCCCTCATTTCTTTCTAACAAAAGACCAGTATTTCCAATTTACTATCCAAAACTGTAACTGGAGCTGTCACTCAGGCCAGGCTCATCATGGCAAGTATTGTTTCCCAGGAACGATCAGCCAATTAAAAGACCAGATTTTATTTTATTTGTAGCAGCACCCTGGCCAAAGGAGACAGGTAAAGATAACACAGAAATCACCTAGCACACCTATCCAGGGTGATACCCAAACACTGCAGAGAAGATCAATTATCTCTTATCATTCACAACAATCAACACAGGCATTTTGATAAGCACAACAGAGTCCCAAAGACTGAACAGCTTCAAACCTACTGCAAAAGTCAGACATCCCAGCTAATACATGCAGCTCCTAAAGCAGCTCTAACCTGCAATGCTTGTGAATAGGGAATATTCTGTAAATCTTCATGCACTTCTAAATTTATCATTTGAAAAGGGTGTGATAAATTCATTTAAGGCTTGCTGTAGGAATCCTAGCTTAGCATTTCCTCCCTCGCGTGCGCTGTAACACAAAGTTATGGATGACAATTTAAACACAAAATAGAAGGAATTCAAAATCGTAATTCACAGTGTCAGCAACTCAGATGTGTTGCATTTAGTTACTGAGGCATAAATTTGGTATTGGAAACAATGATGCAAATCATCAAATAATAACAGTTGCCAAGCTGTGCTGAGTGCAGATCATAAACACCCTCCTCAATATCTCTGTATTTCCACATCAACTATCAGCTGCAAGGTCAATTCCTTTTATCAGCTCATTAGCTAGGCTCATTTCAGAGTTGTGAAAAGGTAAATGAAAACCACAAATTCACCTTTTGAATGCATTATTTGAGCACTCGTGTTCTACTGAGTGCACCACGCTCCCATTGCCTCCTCTTCCAGCTCTGTGCCAGGCAGGACCACCCACACCCCAGTGCCAAGCAGCAACAGCACTGTGCTACAACATTCATCTGGAATTCCCTTTCAATTTCCTCATTTGAGACAGTTTATTAAATTATTTAAACTTCTTATATATTAAACATCAGCAGAGAAAATGCTGAGGGGAAAAAAAATAAAAGAAAGGGGAGTATGTTATTGCCCTAGAAGTCTCCTACTCTTTAAAAGGTGATTCCAGAGTCTTCAAATTCACAGATGACAAGCAGAAAGAGAGGACAAATACATCTTTAGGAGATCCCCAAAGGCAGCTTTGACCACAGGATCCCTGTTTGCCCCACTCAGCCCAGCACACACTACTGCCAGAGCCATTGCACAAATACCAGAATTAAAAAATAATAATAACAATTATAAAAAGACCAGCTTTCGTCTTATCAATTCAGAGGTCTCAAAATGACCCTCAAAGGTGCAGGCTCCACTGTGGGCTGCCCTGATGTGGACAGGCAAAACTGATGAGGGAGGTAAGAGGAGAAGCACAAATGGTACATGATGCAAGGACATCAAAAGTGTTCCTCCTCCCCGTTATGACCAATATCATTTCTAGCTGATTTACATGACAGAAGGTCTGTAGAGCTTTGGGGGCTCACTTTGGAGACCTTCAAAGAAGAACCAAATCAAAACACATGGCATTTTAGGTAGCAAATGCATGAGGTGCTAATACAACACAGCTCAGGAGTCATTTGCTTTGACCACGTGGAAACACTGGCCGAGGATGAGCTTCTTAAAACAATACTGAGATCTGCAGATAGGACAGCTTTGGTTCAAACACAGGGACGGCAACAAAGCAGCCAATTCACCACCTAAAATTTCCCTCAGCTAATAAAGATGCTTGCACTTATGCAACTGATAGAGCATTCCTTTATTGGCAAAGTGTGAATCTCTCAGAGCAGGGCACACATGATGACCACAGTTTGATTTTGGCAGCCAAAAGTCTGCAGGCAGGAAGAGCTAATCACCTTTCTCACTTACTCTCCATTTCTACCTCACTTGCAGTTATTATTTCCTTGTGAACAGTATGGTCATGTACCATGGAATAGTTCATTTGAAAACTATTCCAAAGACTAGAGAAAATTTATTCAATCCAATTTGTACCTTAATAATTCTTGAGTAAGATAGTTTCACCCTGAGAAAACTTCAATAATTTTTTTTTACATGGAAACTAGTGTCCAATCTTTTTGCTTCTTGCCCAGTCAGTGACAAAATATTTAGTGGCTTCATTGGAGAAACAATTTTTACAGTTTTAAGATTTCCTATCTGCTAGAAATACTCACATTAGAAATTCGGATTCATATTTTAGTCTACTGCTTTGTAACAGTGCAAATATAGAGAAAGAAGAAAAGTCTAGGTTACTTCTAATATCAGGGGAAAATTCCTAATTTTCCTTTACTTTGCCTGCTTGTAAAGCTGTAACACAGCAAAGCATCAGAGTGACTACTAAATATATTAATTAAAAATTGCATGGTTTAAGGCATGTTGATAAAGAAACGCTGATATTAAGAGTTACTGTTTTATTCATCAACACAACTCCCCCCAAAGCACAGAAGTTGTTCCCAATGCCACACCAGCCCCCAGGCTGTCAGCCCATGTCAATCAGCCACAAGCTGAGCTGGTGACAGACCCTGACAGGGCCATCACAGCTCCGTGGCCACCACTTGAAAACAAATTTGCAGCTCAAGCCCAGGTAATGGTGCTGATTGGAACAGAGCTGCTGGGAACCACTAACTTGGAGAGACTTGATTTTTACCTGTATGTATTTACTGTGCTGCTGTATTTTCCTACATTTGATTGCTTGAGTTTTAAAATGGTTTTGGATTACTTCTTTTCACTCCAGACAGGGTTTTTTTACCTGAGATGGGATTGTGACCTCACTGTCCTTTACATCCCCACAGTCCTGCAAACCCCTGCACACCACAGCACCAAAACTTCATTGTGACGCACCCTGGATCCATTAGAGCAGAAAAGCACCTCACATTTAGAACACAATTAATTATTTAGGTTCCTGTCACTCTAGGACATGAAACAGAAAGACGTGGACACTGGATTTTTCAAGGCAGGAAAAGAGAAGTTTAATTTCTGACTCCAACATTTATAGATTTCCAAAAGTGACAGTGGATTGGAGGGTGACAGTGCCACCTCTCCAATGACACTGGACAAACCAACAGTCCATCAAATTTCTCCTCCTCCATAAAAGAATGCAAACCAACAAGTTATTTACATGAAGTATGTGAGAAAGTTCATTACAAGAATGTAAAGATCAGAAGGCTTAGAAAAACTTAAAAAATCAGGGTGACAGGTTCCCACCTAAGCCAAGTTTGTACATAATGAAATTTCAAGCAACACTTGAGTCCTTTTTAAAATCCACTCAGGTTCTGCCACACACACACACATATTTTAGAGAAGGCAGTTCTCTGGCTGCACTGAAGCTGCAGTTTGAGTCCATTCAAAATCAGGAACACGACCATGAGCACTGAAACAACAGGAAGGGGAAAACCTCTGGCTAAACCACATTAAAAGGCAAAAACATTTAAGGAGTGTTATCATCACAAGTTGATTGCAAACCCTCCTGCAGAGAAATGGCAGTTGCTGGAAACAAAACACTGCCCACAGTGCTTGAAGGGGCCAAACTCCTTGACTGCATCGTTCTGCCTGTTTGGAGCAATGTGTGCAGAGAAGAAGTGATAAATCATGTGGCTCACTGGATATGGCAGTTCCCAGATTGAGAATGGAAGATCATACCTGCACCAAAACTGACTGATTTGGAGGCTTTTTACAGTGGGAGGAGCAAAAAACAGCTTCAGCATCAAAGAAGATGTGATTTTAGAATAAGGCTTGTGCAGGAGGATCTGGCTGTGCCCTGTACCCCAGGGAGCTCTGTGTACCAGGGCACAGGTAAATCCCACCCTATCCCGCCTGAAAACTGGGCTTTAGGGCTGATTTGTCCCAGAGTGCCACAGTATCCTTAATAACCAGCTACAGCCAGAGATTCAGCACCAAAACAAAGTGAAAGCAACGCTGTAAAGATAAAAACACACATGAAAAACTCCCGGGCGATATGGGGGACTGGAAAACAATAAAAATGAATGAATCAGGTTTAAAGCTGAGGACATTCACAGGGAAGCAAGTGTGTGAAACATGCAGTATGGCCAATCTGGGGGTTTGGCAGGAGCCCAGCACTGGTAATGGCCAGAGCAAACCTGCTGGGTGCCCCGTGGAGGCAGCTGCAGGCCAGCACAGCATCACGATGGCAACCAGAGCAGGGCACAGGTAAATCCCACCCTACCCCACCTGAAAGCTTGGCTTTAGGGCTGATTTTTCTCAGAGTGCCACGGGATCCTTAATAACCAGCTACAGCCAAAGATTCAGCACCAAAACAAAGTGAAAGGAACACTGTAAAATAGAAATAACGAGATAAAAATGCAAAACAACAACTCCCAGGTAATATCAGGGACTGGAAAACAATAAAAATGAATGAATCAAGTTTAAAGCTGAGGACATTCACAGGGAAGCAAGTGTGTGACACATGCTGTATGGCCAGTTTGGGGGTTTGGCAGGAGCCCAGCACTGGTAATGGCCAGAGCAAACCTGCTGGGTGCCCCGTGGAGGCAGCTGATTTTTCTCAGAGTGCCACGGGATCCTTAATAACCAGCTACAGCCAAAGATTCAGCACCAAAACAAAGTGAAAGGAACACTGTAAAATAGAAATAACGAGATAAAAACGCAAAACAACAACTCCCAGGCGATATCGGGGACTGGAAAACAATAAAAATGAATGAATCAGGTTTAAAGCTGAGGACATTCACAGGGAAGCAAGTGTGTGAAACATGCAGTATGGCCAATCTGGGGGTTTGGCAGGAGCCCAGCACTGGTAATGGCCAGAGCAAAGCTGCTGGGTGCCCCGTGGAGGCAGCTGCAGGCCAGCACAGCATCACGATGGCAACCAGAGCAGGGCACAGGTAAATCCCACCCTACCCCACCTGAAAGCTTGGCTTTAGGGCTGATTTTTCTCAGAGTGCCACAGGATCCTTAATAACCAGCTACAGCCAGAGATTCAGCACCAAAACAAAGTGAAAGGAACACTGTAAAATAGAAATAACGAGATAAAAACGCAAAACAACAACTCCCAGGTAATATCAGGGACTGGAAAACAATAAAAATGAATGAATCAGGTTTAAAGCTGAGGACATTCACAGGGAAGCAAGTGTGTGACACATGCAGTATGGCCAGTTTGGGGTTTGGCAGGAGCCCAGCACGGGTAATGGCCAGAGCAAACCTGCTGGGTGCCCCGTGGAGGCAGCTGCAGGCCAGCACAGCATCACGATGGCAACCAGAGCAGGGCACCAGGAAAGGAGGGAGCCATTTGGAGAGTGTCCTAAATTAAGGAGTGGGAAGAGGGTCTAATATCACAGAAAGATCAGGAGGATATCTAGATCCATTCATCTTCCTGCTGGGTCACTCTGTGTGGCTCAATTCAAACTGCACTCTGGGACTTCCTTAGCATTTTTATTGTTGCAGCTCAAAATGGGGATCACCATGTGGTAGATGACATTTTAGGCAGCTTATCTTCCATGCTGCAGGAAAGGACATTTAGGTAACTACTTACAGACACAGTGCACTGCCTGCAATGGAGTGACACTATTTTATTTTTTTTTCTTAATCCTGGAGCTGCACTGTAGAGATTCATTGTAGCAGGAGAGAGTATTTCATATTATTTCCTGAGATGCTGATCAGAGAGAACCACCCAGTAGCATGACTTGAAACTGATGCTTCAATGTCTTTTCCCACAGAAAAGCTCTGCTCTATGGTCAGAAACCACACAGGCTGTGCTGCATCAAGGAAAATGTTACAGAATTACATCCATTTGAAGACAAAAAGATTATTCTGAAAGCAAGATTTAATACTGTATTCTACAATTTCATACAGGCACTGTTTACAGGTTCTTTATTGACAGTCAAAAATCATTTGCTCAACAAAATATCTCCATAATATTGCATAATCCTTAATTTAGGAATGAATGCTAACTACAAACACTGAATGAACAGGGCAGACAAAGGTAGCAATATTGGCTCTGACAGAGACTACCAAGCCTTTTTCCTGGATCAGCGCCATTCAACTTTGTCTAATTTCTCTCTCCCCAAACCCTAAATCACCAATCCTCTACAACATGTGGAAAAACTCAGACACCTAAGGGCCTATTTAACAAAACATATTGAAGAGACAAAAGCAGAAACTCAAGAGCTGGCCATCCAGAGCAGCAGCAATGCTGATTCACCAGCCAAACCACTTTTGTGAGAGATGGCTGCCATTAATCATTGAACAGACAGAGAAAAGATATGTTTTTTCAAGACAACAAGACAATTACACAACGTTTTATTTTGAAATCCAAAGCTCTGGGTCTGTTTGAGGTGCACAGCAGACTGTCAGTTCTGTAGGACAACAGCATTACACGTGCAACTGTTTTCTACATGTGTCTCTCATGTGTAAGCTGCAGGAAAGAGAAAAAAGCCTTAAAACACCCAAAAGACAGACTACAGGATGAGCCAAGTCCAGGGAAAGCAACTGCACCTCCCTGGGCTTTCCCAGCAGGGCAGCACATGTGGATTTAGTGTTTGATCTCATGTGAGCATGGGGCTGATTAAAACACAAAAAACTTTTCTCTTTTGACAGAATACAACTGTCCAACACAATCGTCCTTCCTTCCACCTGTACACAGAGCTTCTTCCACCTTCTCTACAACTGCTCCAACTATTAATGAGTACTATAAAGTACTATTAATAGTAAAAGTACTATTAATGAGTACCTTAATATGAAATGGTGCCACTTCCTTGTTTAAACGTTCTCCTAAATTTGCTACCCACATTTTCACACACTCACACCTTCAAAACAATACACTTTTATAGAGCTGGAAGTTTCTACATCAAGTCTGAGTTTCCCTGAATTTCTCAAGAGAAAAAAAAAATATTTTCAGGCCAGTTTCTTACTGCTCTGATCATATAATGTTTGCTTACAACTAATACAGAGGCTGAACTCAGAGACAATAAAATCTTTACAAATCTTATGGAACCAGCAGACAGGAGAGCAAGATATTATGGGTGTCCTCATCAAGAAAATTGGTCAGCACACATTCATGTTTTATTTGATTCTAGAAGAAAATGCAATGGAACAGTGATGAATAAATGCTCAAAAGTAAAGGAAAAGTTTGGATCCCAAATATCACTGCAACAGACTCAAATCAAAAAAGTAGAAAACACACAGAAAGCTGAGAGGCACTAACTCCCCACTCAGGCCATTCCCTTAAGAGCTGGACTTGATCCTTGTGGGTCTCTTTGAACAAAGAATATTCTGTGAGTGTGATTCCGTACAACTCCAGCTCTCACTACCATTGCTTTAGCGCTGAGGAGCCTAAAGCAGCAATTTCTTGGGATGTATTCCAGGCTGTATCATTGAAATTCACTTTTTTAGCACTGTGACCTCTCCTTGCCGTATCCTAAACTTTCCTGACCAGGGGTTGTGCTCCGGAGGGCTGAAGCCAAGTGTGTTGCAAACAGAAAATCTGAGTGTTTGTAGGGTTTGTCCCAGGCACCTGCACCTGGCCCTGCAGCCAGCCCTGCGCTGTTTGTCTTCAATGATTCAGTTCTGCATGTTTGCCCTTTGACACAGCCAAGCTCTCAGCTCACCCTGCTCTAACCAGGCTCCCTCCCACCCTCCCAGCTGAAGCACAGCAATTATTTTAATGGATCTCAGCGTGCTCACACCAACTGGGCTCTGCTGCTTCTGCACAGCCCCCTGGCTGCCTGCAGCCCCACGCTCCCACTGTGGCACAGCCCTTCCCACTCCTGGGAGTGATCTGAATTTTAGGGCACTGAGTGGCAGAAGCAGTGTAAATTCGTATTTCCTGAGGCATTTCAGTGTAAATTCGTATTTCCTGTGCTCCTTCCAGCTATTAGCACAGGAGCTGCCGTTTGGGAACACGGGATTTTGGAGCAGCATCCAAAGTTGCAAAATGTTCAGGAGTTTTTAGCTGGCTTGGAGAAAACTTCAACAGAGCTTCAGTTTTATGTTAGAGACACTTAACCAACTTCTGAAAGATAATCATCTTTACAAAATACCAAACAGATTCTTTCCTCTCGAAATGAGCCAAATCAATAACTCACAAAATACCTTGGATTTTGGAATATTCCCTAAATATTCTTCCTTCTGGATCTCTGCAAAGCACAAAATCTTGAGCAGAAGAATAGAGATGTTAAACTACACCTACTTTGCAAAAAAAATGGTATTTCAGCCTATTTTTGGCCCTTGATGCTGCTTGCTGGCCAGCTGTGACCCATCCTGGGAATCCAACACGACCATCCCTTCCTGCTCTACAGAATTACACAAACTCCAGCATCCCAGAAGGGATTTTCCAGCTCCTTTCAGTTTGAATACTATTTTTGTTGCATCGACTTGAAGGACACAAATAAAATTATCTAATTTGCAAGAAGTTGTCATTTCTGGCACAGCAAATTTTAGCAAAATAATAGTTATGAAGGGAAAGTGTAATAAATACTGAGAGCTTCATAAGCAGCTTTTAATCTTTAAAGCAGACATTCAGAATAGGTGATACAATCACAATCTACTGATAACTTCTGCAAGAATGCACAACATAAAGTGTCAGAGATGGCATTACACTCCCCAGAATGAGGACTTACACTAAAAAATAATCATGGGCACTGGAAAATTCTATTACTTAAATAAAAGAACAAAACTACTCATAAGAAAGTACAACTAAGCAAAGAATTCAAAACAAAGAAAAAGTAGAAAAAGGCTTCTCATTAATGACCTGGGAGAAGATCCTCAGAGAGAGGAGCTTTCTGCTCTCAGGAAATAGTACAGCTCCAGTTTTGCTCAATGGAGTCATCACAAGTTCTACTACAGATATTTGTGATTTCACCCTAGCAAGACCAGAAACAGTCAGGAGCCCTAATAAATGTTCTGTTTGCCACTCTTTTAAGCCCTGTCTGGTTTTTTTTGCTCCCTAACTCTTCAGTTTTGTTCACACTCTACTTTTACAAGGCTGTGTGAGATAAAGAGGATCCCCATCTCCCACATTGAATGGGAAGGAGTCAAGATCCAAGAAGCAGAGGGAGTTCTGACATGCATAAAACAAACACATTTTTCAGCTACTATATATTCTCCCAGGCTGTACAATGATGTGTTATTCTTAATTACATCAGATTCATCTTTTTCAGACAAGTACACCTTTCAGACAACAATATGCTTCAGGCAGCCATACCTTCAATAACTGTAAATTATATTTCTTCTTGTGGCCAGCACTTAGGAGCTCTACCCTTTATGGTATATAATGCTTCTAGGTAGGTTTAAAAATCAGATCATTCCAGTTCAAACTACAAGGTGAAAAATTAACAATGGTGGATTTTTTTAACCCAGCCATTGGTCTCTCCTCTATTTCCAAGCAGCTCAACCTCCCCAAGTGCCAGCAGACACTGAGCAGCTCTTTGGTCCTGAACAAAGCTTACCTGTCTGCACAAAGAGAGAGCAAGGGTGCTATTTCCATTACATTCCTCCTAAAAACTAGGCAGAAACCTGGTAAATCCAGCATATTATACAGGGCTGGCAAAGAAGCAGTAGATCTCTCACAAAGCAATGAGGAAAAAATACTGAAAGAGACTGACTGCCATACCAGAGGAAGAGTTTGCAGGGAACCAGATTCTATAGGAAATAATAGGTAAGAGCATTACCATGAAGAAAAAAAAAAAAGTCATGGAAAAGACAGCAAAAGCAGGAAGAAAAGTAAGAGAAGAATGGGAATACAAAAAGCGCACGAAGGATGCCATCAGAGATGACAGAGGTACGAGCTGATCCTGCCTTGGGCAGGAACACAGACACTGACAGGAGTGCCTGAGTGCCTCCTGGCCTTGCTGTTCGTGTTTAACTTCAAGGGGGTTTTGAGCAGGGAGCAAGGAGACACTTCAGACCCACCAGGCTGGCAGCCATGGCCTCAGGACATGACACTCCCCTCCTGTGCTGCTGCAGCAGCCGCCAGAAGGGATCATGCATGCAGCGTGCAGGCATCTCTGAAACAGGTCTCAGGGCTGGGAATTGCACCTGGCAGTCCTGCCCGTGTATCCTGGGCTGGAAATGGAGCACACTGTGCACAGGAACTCACCACCCCACTCTGTTCCTCCACACCTGACTCCTGACAGTATTTCTGTCAGCAAAGGGCAGCCTTTCATGAAAGCCTGCACCCTCATCACGTCAAGGACACCAAGTACTTCAATTACAAGAACTATAAAAATCATCAACATACTGTGAATTTTATTCATTGCATTTGTCAGCTCTATCACTGATACTTGGCTAAGTACTAATAGAAAAAAGAAATATAGTCTTGACATTAGAAATACAGATTTGATTTCAGCAAATGCTGGATCCTTTGTCTAATGTATTTACCAGAAGAATAAACTGTAAATGAGACTTGAGAAGCCAAGCCTTTAAAGTCTGCATAAGATAGCAAGTAGATCTCGACTATAATCAGAATTCCTACATAAAAATAGCTTCCTCAAAACCCAGTAATGCAAAACGTTCCAGTAAAAGTAAATAAAAATAAAATATCTGCTCTAAATCGCTGCTACAATCCTGATAACTGTAGCATGTGATATCAACCACTTTCCTGAAAACTAAATGATCTATTGACATACATATTGAAAATTCACACAGCCCCACTTCTCCACATATAACTCCTCAAGCAGCTATGACTGATTTCTAAAACTTAATTATTTGATTGAGGGCTAGCTCTGCTTTAGACTGCAATTCATCCACCATCATCAATCTCTACCACAGAGTGACAAAACCTTGCTTCTACTTTTACAGCCCATGCATACAACTGTTTTCACACTTCCCAATGACAAATGAAGCACACAGTATCTTTCCTCTCTTAAGTATCATCGAGTCTAGAGAAGTGAAACAAGGTACTTGACATTCTTGGGACACCACCAGCAGCATCTGCTGTGTTTTATGCTCCATCTCGCCTTAAATAAGCTGAATTTTATTTAAAAACAGTCAACACTAAACTTACTTCAGAATGTAACATACTATGCCGCATTTGCAATTCACAGAGTGGATAAACAAAAGCTGCGGATTTGGACAAGATCTTTCACACTTCGCTGATGTGAATCACTCCAGTCAAACTTCAGACCACATTGGTTTCACCATCTGCGCGAACCATGTGAAGTTGGCAGCTCCGTGTCCAACAGCCACATCACAGATTTTGGAAACGCACGGCGTGTGGCACTGTCACATCTCAAACCCCTCTCCCAGGGCACAGCCCTGCCCCTGCCGAGGAGCGGCATCCCAAAGGAGCTGCCTGGGCATTCACACGGGCAGTGTCACTGCACCTGCACCGAACAGCTATCAACACCGATACTTTTTTTTTCCCTGACAGAGGCATGCAGGAGAGAAACGGTCTGATGAATCGCCAATAAAATCAGCAAATACCGAGCACTTACAGGCAGGTAGTTTCCCAGCAGTTAAATATCTGCACTCTTTGAACGAGCAACTCGGCAGAGCACCGAATGCCCATGTTCCTCGCCGTCCCCTGCCTTTGGGAGCCGCCTCCCGCGCCGCCCTTCTCCCCGCGGCGCTCGGCAGGCGACAGCGGAGCCGGCGCGGTGCCCCCGACCCGCGGGCATCCTTCTGCTCCAGCGCCGGAGCTCCCCGGGAACCCCCCGGCCGCGGGCGCTCCGCGGGTGCGCATCCCTCCCCTCCCTCCGCCCGGGCTGCCCCGGCAACTTTGGGGCCGCGGGCCGGAGCGGGGCGGCCGCAGCTCCGCGCACCTGCCGGGATGCCCCGTTCACCTGCCGGGATGCTCCACGCACCCGCCGGGATGCCCCGCGGCCCCGCTGCCCCCCCGCGCCCCGCGGCCCAAACTCACCATAAAGAGGCGAGCGGAGGCGAAGGGTCGCGGCGCTTCCCCCGCGCAGGGCAGGGCAGGGCGGGCGGCCCCGGCAGGCAGGTGGCAGCGGGACGCGGCTCCCGCCGCCGCCGCAGCCCCTTCCCGCGGGCAGCGCCGCCGCCCTCGCTCTCTCGCTCAGCGCCGCATGCCGCGCCCCCCGCCGCCGCCCGGCTCCCCCCGGGCTCGCCGCGCTCCGGCAGCGGGGCCCCCGCCCGGCCCGCCCGAGACCCCGGGGGCGGCCCCGCCGCGGCGGTGCGGGGAGAGCAGGGGCCGAGAGGCGGCTCCGCTCCGCTCCGCTCCGCCCGGCGGGAGCCCCGCACCGGCCGGACACGGAGCTCGCCGGGGCGGAGGCGCTGCCGCTCGCCAGCCGGCGCGGAAAGTGGCTCGGCGGCGGCGGCGGGCGGAGGTGACCTTCAAGCCCGGCGGGGCGGGCTGGGGCGGGGAGGGGGAGAGCGGCGGGGGAGCCCCAGCGCCGCTCCGGGGGAGGCGGTGGCGGGGGCGGGATGCGGGATGCGGTGCGCCCGGGGGGAGCGGGGGGCTCCCGGCTCCGGAGGCGGCCCCACCCGGCACCGGCGGCCGCGCGGCGGCGCCCGGGAACCCGCGGGGCCCGCCGGCTCCGGGCACGGCTCCGGCCACGGCTCCGGCCACGGCTCCGGCCACGGCTCCGGGCAGAGATGCCCACGGCCGGGCGCTCCCCCGACCCCGAACCTTGCCGGGGCGGCCGCAACTTTGCATCCCCAGGGCTCGTCCCGGAGAGCTGCGCTCTCGCCCAAGCCCGAGCGGGCAGCGAACACACACGCACCGAAGCGGCAGTTGCTGATTAAAACGATGCCCTTGGCGATCCCCTGCCATCTCTGCCTCGCTTCCTTCCTCGCGCCCAAAGGGAGACAAACCTTGCAAGAATTGTAATGCTCACCTAAAGAGAAGAGCATCGCAGCGTTCCTAAAGACGTGGATTACTGTTAAATGAGGCTGACAGCAGCTGTTGACGGGAAAGTTTGGGGGAAAAAATAAACATCAAGAGCTGTCAGAACACTGCCTTGTCCTTCTCAATACCTTAGGTATTAGGTCTGTAGTGATCAAACGTTTTTGTGCTGCTCGACCTTCAGCTACAATAAATTAATGCCCCTGGGACTTAGTCCAACATGTAACTGGTATCAATTACAGACGGGAGTGTGAGGATCAGACAGATGTGCTGCCTCCTGTGGGGTAGGAGTAGGACTTGTTTAAAGCATCGAGGTGGAAATGCAAAGCAGTTAACAATCAGGTGATTACGAGGAGGCAAGCTTTAAATCATAGGCGTGTGGTCCCTTAAAAAAACTTTGTATGAATAATCTCCCTATAAACTTTTTCATCTGTGCAGAAAATAAACACAGCCAAGTCTTCGTAAGTTGAGCTGCAGTTCCCACATGGATCATGTACAGAAGCACATATCTAAAGCACATATCTGTATCCCTCTGCCTCTCCTGACAGATTTGGGGCTTGGCCTATTTCTGCTGCTATTTTAAGGCCCAAGGTGTGATCCTGGATCCCCTAAACACGGAACTCGGCAGAACTGCTCGGGAAGGCTCCTCTAGCAAGGCACGCCAGTTTATGAGGCTGCATCATTTCAGACAGTGATTTCAGAATTTATCATTCCTTACCAAACGTGAAGCAGCGTTTATTGGCTGGAAAATTTGACTCCGCCTCGTTAAAATCTGTCAGATTTCTGAGAGATACAAAGTTACTCAAAGATTCATTTTCAGGATGCAAACTCAAATTACCAAGTTATCCCAACAGATTCTCTCAAAATCTATGTCTCACTCTGTAGTCTGATCCCTATGAAGTTCATATAAAGATCCTTGGATGAATTTAAAATCCATCCTATGGGTTTCCTTCATTTTTCTTTTCAACCTTCCAATTCACTCCAAAATCAACACAGAGAAGGCAATGGGAGGCCTATGTCCAACAAATATAAACTGGAGGTCAAAACATTACACTGAAGTTCTCTAAATCACTATAAGATTGTGATTTAGATTTCAAGATTTCAAGATATTTAAAGCCATATTTACTAATCCCTCTATGAGAAAATGATACTGGTAGAAGGTTAGCGAGTAGAAATGAGGCAACATTTCATCAGCTCTTCCTTAACTTGTATATTTAGGCCCTCTAATAAAATAATTTTCAACATTTTGATGAAATCTGACTGACTGCATTGATAGGTTTGCCATAAGGCCCAATACCTCCTGCTTTGTCAGCAGTTTTTAAAGACTGAACTAATAAAAAAAAAAAAAAAAAAGCTCAAGTGAAAAATATCCACACTTTGGTGATATATACTGATGTGGCATGAGGCAAACTTTCTTCCTGGTGAAATTGTTGCCATTGGGTTATTCAGGCTAAATGCTGGCTCACACAGAGGTGACCACTGAGTGACTCAGAGGAGTCAGATTCTCCTGCCCCTACACTCGATGACCATGGAGCCCCAGGGTTATTAAACACAGCAAGAAAGGAAAGGTCATCCAGTGCCTTCTTCCCACATGAAGCAGCCCAGAATTCCTCTCTCTTCTCCAAATATGTGACTTTCAGAGCAGCACCAATGCAAAGATTTTTATGTATCTCAATTTCTTTCCAAATCTGACCTGTAGTCTTTCTTTATCCACTCACCTGTCTGGACAAAGCTGGCAGTCTCCACAATGAAAAATTTAAAACTATTAAAATTATTTGAAATTATTTTAAACTTATTATTACTTGAAATTATTTTAAACTATTAAAACTATTTTCATGTAAAATAATTTAAAATATTTTAAAATAATAAGCAGCCAGAGCTCACACAAATAAGCTAAACCAAAATCCTTCATTAAAGAACTAAAAAATCTCATGAACTAGACATAATAAAAAGTTTTCTTTAGGCTCTCGAGCATTCCTGTTGAGTAGTGAATACTCACTGGAGTGTTGAGAACTACTCACAGGATTAAAACTAAATCAGGTGCAGGTGTTGGTTCCTTTGATCTGTGCTTGATTAGAGAATCAGGTGTGCGCTAAGTGACTGCATGAGAGCTTGTCTTTTGGAGTCTCAACACCTCCATACTCTCCTTTTGTACCAGCCCTGTCAAAAAGGTTCCCTTGGCTTGTTTCTCACATCTGTCTTCCCTTTGTTCCCCTCACATGAAAGAACCCTGAACTGCAAGTCAGATCTTTCTTAAAAGAGCTCCTTCATTCTCCAAACTTTGCTGTGTGTATGGTACAGAGGCTCCCAGCTGGGGTTAAAGTTCTGGAGGAACAAATAACTTTGGGTGAGAAGAAAGGAGCAGAGAGAGCAGCCGGCATCAGTCTCACGTGGCAGAGCAGAGATCAGCACCCAAATGTTTTCCTGTTTTCTGTTCCAGAGCTCCAGCATTACAATATTCCCTTTCCTGAACACTGTGAATCCAAATGTGCCTGAGCATCTCTCCCACAGGAACCACCTTCAGAAAGGCATCTTGCTATTTATTCATCTTTGGAATAAACAGAGCAATTAATACATTAGAGAAAAAATAATCTTGGGGAGCCCACCCCAAAGTTATTATTGTGTAAAGCCACAATTCTCAGTCATTTCTGTAGGAAATACAAAAAAATTACACAAACTTAAGTATAATTGTGAAGTCATGCTGTTCATAAGTTGCTTCAGAAGGAGACATTTTCCAATTTAATGTAAATTATCCGTGGCGAGAGAAAAAAATAAAGGGCAAGTAGCAAATGGCTCAATTGAAGCAATGTTTTGTAGACATTCCTGGTCAGGGATTAATTTTTAAAATAATTTTTAAAATTTATTTTTTGAATAAAAGCCTATTTCATGTTTTCTTAAATTTGGAAACGTTTTCCCCTTTATAGTGAAATATTTTCCGTATTTATTTCCAAATTTGGGAACTGGTGTGAGGTTGTTCTAACCTAAGAGATCTCAGGAGCACATTATCTGTAGTATGTGGGTGAAGAATTGGAGGTGAAAGAGGATTTACTGGAGAAAATAATTGTTCTGAACAGCAGGCTAAGCCAGTTCTGTAGATGCTGTATCAAAAGAAAAAAAAATCAAGAGAAAAGGGGTAAAAAATTTATTTAAAGTCTTCAAATATAAAGCTTCTGTGGGAAGATATAAATAGATATCTTCTGTAAGGAAGATATAAATAGTACATATATATTTAATGCTTTAAAAATTCATATTTTATTTGCAGCAAAGACTATCTCCAGCACATCCACATCCACTGTGATTTATTCCTGCTGGGGAAGGCTGCTCAGGCCATTGCCAGTGGGAAAGGAACACAGAAACCATTGGCAGTAAAATTTGTGAGCTTCAGGGAAAGTATTTGTAGTGGTGGTGGATGTGTCACAAATTTCAGCGCCACAAACACCCCGTGAATTGTCTTCAGAAAAAACCTGCAGGAAAAAATCTTCAGAAAAAATCTGCATTGCTACAAAGCTTGGTATCAGGAAGTGCAGCCTTAAATTCTGGATTCTTGAAATTCATGACAAAAAGGACACACAAACATAAGGAAATTAACAAATCACCTTCAACACACAAGGGACATGAAAAAAATAAATGTACCAGTGTGTACATGCGCTGTGCTGATGGTATGGAGGCTTAGTTTAACTTCAGATTTCTTAAATTCTTTTTAAATCTTGGCCATTTATAGTGTCTTGAGCACAGTTTTTATGGAGTGGATAAGGACACTGTGCGTGTATGTGTGGGATTGGATTAATGGATCTGGTTAGATTGAATTTGTCATTTGCTTGGGCTTTGTGTATCAAATACTCTGAATAGTTTAATGTTTTTGTCTCCATGACAGAACAAAGAGTTGCTACCTTTTTTGTTCATATAGTTCTACTGAGGAGAATAATTTTGGGATATTTGGCCCATACTTTTAAGTTATTATAACATTTAAGTTTCAGATTTCAGTCATACTTAATAAAATGAACTACATTGTCACAGAGATTTAACATTACTTAATTAGAAATTCATAGCTATTTAGTAGAATCTTTGAGTAGAAAGATAATACTTCTATTTTTAATGCCCTAATAGCAAAATCTTCATGTGCCTGTATCTACATATCTATAAATTCAAGAGTTTCCCACTTATTTCCCTGTGATAAAACATTAATCTCCTTCCTTTCTCCAGGGAGTTGTAATTTTCCTCTCCCCTGACTTTGACTTATAGCATATGTACAACTTCTCTCAAAGAAGCATCTTGAAGAAGCAACTGCACGCCCTGCTCCCTGGCATCTCCTGATTTTTATCCATCTACTTTATCTCCAGGTTATTTTGGGAGCGCCTGGGGACTGAAGGCCGCTCAGATAGGGCTGATGGCTCATTGCTTTCTCTGTGCTGGAAAGGTCAGGCTGCTCCAGGTGACCTTTCTGCTGGGAAAGCCTTGCTGCAGCTCCGGGAGCTGCCTTTCGGCTGCCCTGCGCGGAGGGAGAGCTCCGCACGTTCAGCGTGATCGGGCTCTGTGCTCCCCTTGGTCTGGGAATTGGAAAAGCAGAAACTTCTAACACAGACACTGAAGGGTTTGATCTGCAGCCTTGGGAGAAGCTTGGGTTGGTGTAAAAATACAGGTATTATATAGAAAAAAATCATAATTTTAGGTTTCTATAAGAAAGTCCTAAGTAAGAATACGCCTTAAGTAAATGAGAAAATGTATTGATGAGATGGTGAAGGGTTTATAGTGTAGGGGTGTGGTTGTGTAGAGTTCTTCTAACTTAGAGCTAGTTCTAACTTAGAAGTTATAGAACTCTGTAAATTAGAAGAACTCTACAAGTTCTTCTAACTTTATAAGTTCTTCTAACTTACAGAGTTCTATAACTTCTAAGCTGAGAGTTTAGAAGTTATAATAGAAGCATTTGTGTGCATGTGAGACAGACGCCTATTGGATGAAAGTATCCACAGTGCAGCAAAATTAAGTAAAGGTGATAGGTTAGAAAAGCAAAATAAACTTTGTGGCAACTGTCCATTGGGTTAGAAAGTTCTATAGTGCCTTGTTACAAAGAACTTGTGACCCCTCTGAGCTATGGCTGACTCCCGTAGATCTCACAGCCTCTGAGACTGATGTTTGTGTGAGCAATAAATCCTTCTTAGCTCAAAATTAGTCTCATTTCTTCATTAACAGCAGTGATAATAATATCTTGCTGTTTTCACTTTCATTTCTATTTAAGGCAGAGCTCTGGAAGTGTTGAAAGGACTTGTTGGAAGCAATGGCATCAGGCTGTTCTCCTTTGTGGCTGGGACAGCTGCTACTGAAACAACCAGGGCAGGACTCTGGAAAATTTTAACCCAGTGCCATCTCCAGCTGCCTCCTGAGGATGCCACAGTCCTTTCCCCTTTCTCTCCAGCTCTCCACCAGTTTCCTTCCCTGTGCAGGACAACAATCCTGGGTTTCCTTGAAAAAGAGCTGCCAGACCCTCAGCTGTGAGCTCAGAGCCTGAGCAATTGCATGGTGGCCAGCAGGGAGCAGGCAGCTCTTGGGAGCAGCTCTGTCTTTTAAAGGAAATAAATATTATTTAATATATATAAATATTGCAGGTGCTGCACAAGGGGCTTTGCAGCTCTTGTCATTAATAAGGGAACCTTGGGGGAGCAGAGGAGGAGTCACCTGCTCAGTGATGGTTCCTGCAGGAGCTGGAGAGTCCAGTTTAACAATTCCAGAAGACATTCAGGCTCTGTTTGGTGCTGAGAAATGTCTTTAATTCTTACATTGCCACAGCAGGATTCAGAGCAACTGAACAATTGACAATTTTTATGGTTTCTCCAAGTGCAACCTTTTTTGATCGTGTCACCATTAATAAAATATTTCATGGAGAATCATTTGTACAGGTTTGGATGTACTTTTTCCATACCTGCAGACTTTGCAGTTTACTCTTTCTAGAGCTGTCTGATCACACTGGCACCTGTGACACCCTCAGAATGCGCCAACATTTGCACCACAGCCTCGGGCTTTTCACCCTAAATTTGAGGGAGTCATTGACTGACATCTGCATTTACATTATACAAAATTTAAAATTACTTTTTGCACTGTTAATTGAAATACTGGAAGACAGAATTTGGGAAAAAACCTTTAGTGAAGACTACTTGATTCTCAATCCCCTGAACTGAGTTTCTAGCAAGTCTTTGTAGTTCATTAGCTACTGGATTTTGGAATTTTCATCTGTCCCTCAGCCTAACAGCATTTGGAATTAGTGCAGAACTGAGGATCCCAAACTCTGGAGTGTGGACTAACATAATTGAGAACCACTTGCCTAAGATCACATGTGATTCTATGTTTGCAGCAGAGAAAGGATTTTAAACAATGTCATCAACAACAAATACCAGGGAAGCTACTGGTTAGCAAAGAAAAAAGAAAGAAAAAGAAAAAGAAAAAGAAAAAGAAAAAGAAAAAGAAAAAGAAAAAGAAAAAGAAAAAGAAAAAGAAAAAGAAAAAGAAAAAGAAAAAGAAAAAGAAAAAGAAAAAGAAAAAGAAGGAAAAAGAAATTCCCTGAAAATAATGAAATATTTTCCAAACCTTTTATTTCTGAATCCATATTGCTGTAGATAAAGAATCAAGCTGGCAAGTGGCCCATTAGAAATAAGAGAGAGGAAAAAATCTGCAGAGGTGTATTCACTCACTTTTAAGGGTAGAAACTCCCAGGAAATCCAAGAGCTGCAAAAATCAGATCTGCCAAAATCTCTGACTTCTGGAGTTAAACTACAGTTACAGAAATAGGTAATTTATTTCTAGTATTTTTATCACTAATGTATTCACATCTCTGCTCTCATATGTGGAATATATATTAGATTCATAAAAATGAATTGAAATTTACTATTTCCTGGATTATCTTATTCCAGTTAAACCCTTGATTCATAAGGCAATTGCTGAAGATAAATAGAACTTCATGAATTGTTCATAAACTGCACAAATTTGCGAGTTAGAGATGAAAAATGTAAGCCACACAACCCTTCATCTGCAGGCCAAAAAATTGGAGTCCAGGTTTGAGATCAGCAGCGACCAAGATCCATTTTCATCTTATCACCTGAAGGCTTTCTGGTAGCATTTGTGAACTCAGTTTGTTCCCCCAGCTCCATCTCTGCAGGATAAGTGGCCACATAAATAATTCACTGGAACTTGTCAGAAACAAGAAGTTGTGAAATGTAAAGTCCCCTCCATCCATCCAGCTGTATAAGCAGCACACAGGAGCTAATTTTCTAACCTTTCACTAAGCTGTGCATGGAACTAGGCACAGAGGAGTTCTTGCCCATTTTTAATAAACTAAAGCTCCTCAAATATCAATTCTTTCTAATAACACATTCCCTAGAAATACCACTTTTGAGGTTCTTCTGTTCTTTATTGCAGAAAAACTTCTCACAGGGACCTTTTGGCTACACAGCTGTTACAAAAAATAGCTTTTCCTTAACGGAGTAACTTTGGAGTTCTCTTGTTCAGGGGGAGTACGTCAGAGTCAGACTTACCTGAAAGAAAGCACAGAGGGGGCAGGGGGGACATGGCACTACTTATTTTGGGGTTTTCATGGCTTTTTGCACTGTGGGTTAGATTATAATGGGATTTTTAATGTCATCTGGAACCATAAATGCTTTTTAATTTGCATGAGAGAGAAAATATGAGGACTATCCCTGCCTTTGTCTTGGCAGCACTCTGGCCATGTCTCCCAGGAAAACACGGAATAACAGAATCATGGAGTGGTTTGGGTGGGAAGGGACCTTAAAACCATCACATCCCATGGGCAGGGACACCTTCCATAGACCAGGTTGCTCAGAGCCCCATCCAACCTGGACTTGGAATGTGGCATTCACATTTTCTGGAAAATCCCTTCATCCAGGATTTTTCTCCTGGGAAGCTGAGAAGCCTCAGAGAAAAGGAAAACAATTCTTATCTCATTTGCTTCTCCTTTGTTGTGCTCATGTGGAATGTGTTTGGAGATTGTTCCATTGGATTCTGATGTGAATTATTTTTACTCATCAAGGCCAAGCTGTGTTGGGGCTCTGGAAAGAGTCAGGAATTTTCATTATTATCTTTTTAGCCTTCTGTAAGTATCCTTTCTGCACCCTTTAGTATAGTATAGTATTCTTTAATATAATATAGTATCATAAAGTAATAAACTAGCCTTCAGAGAACATGGAGTCAGACTCATCATCCCTTTGTTGGGACATTCCCAGCAAATACAATATTGGAACACTGGAAAAACATGGGAGAGCCCCTTGATCTGCAGCACTTTGGGGCTGATGGCTTTCAGTCCATGACGTGGTGAACACCAACTCCTCTGCAGTGGTGGCTGAGACAAAGGGAGGCTGAAGGCCATAAATGCTTCACTGGAGTCTGTACCAAAAAATAATCTACATTGATAGTCACTGGGTTTATTTCTGCAACTACAGCTGCAAAACTAGAGTTTTAAATAAAGCAGATTTTTACAAGTTTTAATGGCAATTTAAATATTTTGCCCTTGCATAATGTGTTAGAAGAACTTTTCTAAACAACTGAAAGTAGGCATTTATTATTTGCTTGTCCTACCTCAATACACTGAGACCCTAATCAAGCAGAGGTAGGATTTGTACTCATGGACCAGCTTGCAGCTGTACAGAAAACCATGTCCTGTGCCCTCCATTTATCCCCATTCACTGCACTAATCCATGGGTTTGGAAATTATAAATTACAGCAGAACTTTCTCTTCTACTGCTGTGAAAATTCAGCCTCCGGGTAGCCACTGGTAACCCCCAGGCTGTCCAGATGCAGACAGGTGTGGAAGTAATCTGAGAATCATCCCTGTGCCAAAAACTAAACAAATAACAAAGAAAACTCCTTAAGACACTTGTGCCTACAAAATGAGGCAGCACACCAACACACAATAGCAGGAGAAGTTATCCAGCCCTGGATATTCCAGCTGTAGCTGCCTTAATAAAGACACTGCTTTTTTGGGAAGAATTGTGTTGAAATGATGAGCCAAAAGTGACAAGAGTCATCCTGCAGCAACATCACCCCCTCGGTGCTTTGAGACATACAAAAGGGCTTCTAACATGTATTTACAGCCAGCCAGTGAAAATATCACATCAATACCCAGATCAAGCTGATGCTTGAGATGACTTTCCAAACCACCTTTGCCAATTGCCTTGTTGCAAATGAGGGCCACATGTTAATAATTTTAAATATTGTAAGGGATTAAGCAATTATGGGGTTTTATAGAATGGAGTCAATAAAAAAAATACTCTCTTTTCAAGTCTACTACATGAACTTAATTATGAGATAAAGTGTTAATGATGCTGCAGTAATTTTACACTGTGACCAAGGCAGGTGTAGGGGCTGGCTGGGCCTGTGATAACAGGAATTTCAGTGGGAGTTCAACTGGGCACCTGCTGCTGCAGAAAACCCCTCAGGTTACAAGTCATTCCTCGAGGAAATGAGTTTTTCAAGCTGGCATAGCAGCAAGAGCCAAAGGGCTTGATCCTTTTCAGAATGAGAGGTAGGAGCCTAAACCACTTCAGAATTCTACAGGCTTCATACAAAAACTCACTTGATTAATCTCTAGCAGACTCTGGAAGGTTGTGACTAACTGTGAGGGGCCACTACTAATTTTGGTTATTAACCTCATTTGATAGAAAGATAATCTGTTTCTCCATTAACGTTAATCCCTTTAAAATATTTCTAGTGCTTCTCCCATTAATCCATGCCCTTTATTTGATTGCAGGGGGACTAATTGCAGAGTAAGATAATGGTTTGGATGAGTATATCTGGCAAAAAAAAAAAAAACAACAACCTCACAACTTATCTTTAAAAAGACTTTCTTGAGAGAGAAGCATTTCAAAACTTTTATATTTCCAAGGCCTGGAAGGGGGTGGGCTATGTAGGGATTCCTAGGTAAAAGTCTCCAGAAGCATATAAAACTAGGGTTTGTGGTGTATTCTTACTCTAAACACATTTAAAATCCTTCAGCACTATTCAAATAAAAACAAAATTTGATGGGGAGAGAACATTTCACTTGCAGCTGCTGAGAAATAGGTGTCAGTAACATGATTTCTGCTCCCTTCTTTGTTCTGAGTGGAATGGGAATGGGAAACCTGCATTTCCTGGGATTTGGTGAATCTGGGGACATGGTGGTGTAAATATTTAGCTCAGTTAATAAAACAGATGTAACACTCTGGACCTGGTGCCAACAGAACAAAGACCTTGTGCAAGGGCCATTGGTTTCAGCAGCATTTGGGGAGTTGGTGTCAGCTTCATTTTAAACCCAGCAACAGAACCATCGATTTCATTAGGCAGGGAACCATGAAAAACACACAGAAATTGAAATTGATTTGGGATGTAGAAAATACAAATTTGGGAAATTGACTTTGGGATGTAGAAAATACAAATTTTTGGTGAGATTCCCCCCTGAATTTCTCCTTCACGCTCTCTTTAACACTGCCGTGTGAGGAGCTGTGTTTGGACTCCCATGTCAACACAAAAACCTGGAAGATTTCCTGGACCTATGAACTGCTTCCTCACCATGCAGGAGATCATGGCAGAAACTGTCATGAGGGAATTCTCAGCTGGGAAGGTCAGCACCAAGGCCTGATCTCCCAGTGCTCCATGGCTGATAAGTTCTTTCCCAAAGGGATTGCACAGAGCACACAAAATACAAGGCAGAGGGTGCCTGGTTTATACAAACTGTTTCTAAGCCTTAATTTGGCATAAATGGCTGAATAAAGTGAATGGGGAAGAGCAATCAGACCCCAAAATCTTTCCTAATGACCTCTCCTGACAGATGCCACCCCAGCTCCCAGAACCACATAAAGCAAATCCAGCACAGCAGTGAATCCTGCTAGGAAAGAGTTTGTGGGCTGATAACAATAAATGATATAATTTACATTTTTGATGTAAAAGCCAGCTCAGGTGAAGTCCTCCTTCATTGAAAATTGCAATATGTGCAGCATCCTCCAGGTTTCTCACCAGAGTTGCACATTTGCTGTCACTCAGTGAATGAACTTTGCATTCCCTGCATTTATCTGTGTCCCACAGCTGCCACTGACCCCGTCCCTTTTCCCTCTTTCTGAGCTGACCATGGCTCCCAAAGTGTTTTGGAGAATATTGTGTCCTGGTTCTGTACTCAGGATAGCAAATCTGTGTTAGAGGAGTCATTTGCCCACACACCAGCAAAGCAAAATTAATTCCACAACAATCAGCTTCTGCCCATTAGATTTAAGAATCTATGCAGATTCTCCAGTGAGGCATAATTCTTCCACAACAATGAAAAAATCCCTCTCCCCTTACCCTTTTCTTGACTTTTAAGGCCTTAAATATAAAATTCTTGCACTCCACCTCTTTCTTTATCTACACCTTTCCTCATTTCTCAATTTCATAGCAGCAGCTTTATTCCCTTGTATTTTACTCCATTTTACACCCTTCTTTTCACCAAGCCACCTCTTATGAATTGTGTGCCAACAGTGAAAGCTCCACCCTTTTCATCACCCCAGAAAGTTCAGGAAGTTTTGAAGAGGCCTCATGATTGATGTATTTTCATGGAGCATTCTTCACCTCCTGCAAAGTGTCAGAAGATAATGAGGTGGTGAAAAGTTTGTGAAAGGGGATGGGAAAGGCCACGTGTCAGACATCATACTCCAGAAATCCACCCACAAGCTCTCTTTAGGATCCCTTTTTCCAAACTAGTCCAAGGTTTTCAACTAAAGGATCACAGCTGGAGAAGACTGAGAAACTTTGATGGGAATAATGTGTTTACATAATTTTTGTTATCTTTAGTGGATATTGTTCATTTCTACCATGCAAAATATTGAAATCTCATCTTCAAAATTTCCATAATATTATTATCATAAAATTTTCCAAACAAAGCTCACAAGTCCCATGCACCATCTAAAGTGAATTATTGAGCCTAATAAGGCCCTCACAGACCTTTGGGGAAGAAGAGGAGTCCAAGGAACCCACAGAACTTTTCCATAATACCTCAGAATACCTTCAGTTATTTCATAATACCTCCAGAAGTTTTCCATAATACCCACCAGGGCCTCACCCAGGTAAATTCAAGCTGGTGGTGAAATTACCAGCTTGGTAATTTCACCAAATAAATTGACAGCTTGGCCAGCAGGCTCAGCTCTGAGCTGTGCTGGGGCTGAATGGAGCCAGTTCTGGGGTTATTTCATAGCCTTTGACAGCAGCAGATTAAAAACCACCTTCAATGAACAAACAACAGAACCCCTTCAGAGATTCAGCAATGAACAAGAGGAATTTGCTGTCCTAAATCAAAAGGGGAGTTATATGTAAAATTGAATTTCTGCATTTACTTTTTCTGACAGTTTTTTTAGAAAGAAATTGACTACTCATTTGGAAACTGGCAACTGCAAACTTAGGAAACATTGAAATATTAAAAACTACTATTAAACAGTTTCAAATGTTGATCATTACCTGGAAATCAGATTAAAACTGCCCAATTATAACAGAAAATAATTCCTAATATATTTTTATTCACCATTATCTTTGCTTCATGAAATCTGACTCCAATCTGAGAAGATTCTGCCTTGCTGTACCTGCCAGGGCAGACCCAATTTCTTGCAGCCATGGCTGTGCCCTCCCAGCCAGTTTATAACTTCATCACACTGTCAGAGAATTCCTATTATATTTATACAGCTGCAGAAAAAACAACCCAGAACATTTCTGAAAAACCTTCAAGCTGTAAACTTTCTAAAATAATGAAAAAATGATCACATTATCACATGATTAAAATACATATACTTATATCACATATATATTTTAATATCACATTATTAAAATACATATGCTTACATCTGCTCACTAATAGTTTACAATTCTGCTAAGGTTTGCATTCACGAGCAAAACTGATATAAACTTCAAAGGAATTCACAATTATTTTACCACGGCCTGTTAATAATAGCAAGACTATTCTTTGAAAGTAACAGAGCAGAAAAATAAGGCTAGCTCTTGTCTCAGGTCATATAAACCATCATTTAAAGCCTATCAGTGTGGTGTGGTTGTTAGAGGCAGTGACACAAGACTAATTTATGGTGACCAGGCAGAAGGCATCCAGCTGGAGCCATCCTCCCCAAGAATCAATGACAAAGGAGTCACCTCGGCCGGGGGTGCCCTGCCAGCCGCAGGGAGCAGCGTTGCTGCTGTCCCTCATCCCCTGATGTGGGAGCTCACACTCCCAAGGTCCAGAGCTACCGAGAGAACCCTTGGGGGGCTCATCGGTCCTGGAATGTTGCCAGAGGCAGCTGGTGGCTGGATTTCGATCCATCTAAGGACCGAAGACTTGTGACTCTTTATCCTTCATCTGGGTATGAAGGATAAAGAGTCACAAGGGTTTGAATGGTGTAGAAATATTATGTTCACGAGGTGATATATACATTTTAGGAATTTGGTACAGGGGGGTTATGGAGGCAAGATGGAGGAAACCGGGTGTGTCTCGTGGTTCCTCCTCCTTCTTCTTGTCGTCCATCTTCGGTGGTGGTGCTGGCACTTTGGGATTGGTTTGTGGTGATGGTGCACTTGTTAATAAGGGTGATAGGTATTGGGAAGAATAGGTAAATATTGTATACGTAGTTTGTACTATAAAGGGACGCGACTGCCCCGTGGGCGGCCAGAGAGCCCTTGGCTGCCTTGCTGGTCAGACCCCGGTCGGGCAGAGGGAAAACTCTGTTGATAAGAATTAATAAACATCTGGAAGACAGCAAAACAGAGAGTCCAGTTTTGTTCTTTGGGAGCCCAGACGGCAAAGGAGCCATCCCACACATTCTAGGGCAGAAACAGAAGCTCTGTTTCGCCACACCTGCCAAGGGAAAGCTTGGAGCAGCTCATTGAGCCTGAAATTATTGTCCCATCGTGGGAGCTTTGCCCGTGCTGCAGTGCTCCTGATGCAAAGGTAATGGCTACATGGGAGGAAAGCTGTTTGAGGAGCTGTTCACCAAAAATTAAAGCGGAGCCCACCGTCACCGTCACATTTGCTGAAAAATCCCTTTGCCCAGGATTTCTTCTCCTGGGAAGCTGAGAAGCCTCAGAGAACAATGTAAATAATAATTATCTGATTGGCTTCTCCCTGTTTTCTGCTTTGGAATGTGGCTGGAGATTGGTTACCAGCTGGTCATTGTTTGATTGGTTTCATGAGAATTGTTTTAACTTAATGACCAATCACCATCAGCTGTGTCAGACTGGAAGCAGTCAGAAGTTTTCATGACCATTCTTGTTATACCTTCTGTCTGTATCCTTTCTCTATTTTTTAGTATAGTATAGTCAAATATAATATAGTATAATATAGTATAGTAAAATATAACATAGTATAATATAGTATATAGTCAAAATATAATATGATAAACATAATATAATATAATACAATACAATACAATACAATTAATATAATATAATATAATATAATATAATATAATATAATATAATATAATATAATATAATATAATATAATATAATATAATATATATAATAAATGTAAGGTAATGTAATGTAATGTAATATAATATAATATAATATAATACTTGTTTTGACTCTTTGGCCAATCAGGACCAAGCTGTGTCAGGACTATGGAAAGAGTCAGGAGTTTTCATTATTATCTTTTTAGCATTCTGTAAGTATCCTTTCTGTATTCCTTAGTATAGTATAGCATTCTTTAATATAATTTATTATTATAAAATAATAAATTATCTTTCTAAGAACATGGAGTCAGATTAATCAATTCCTCCCTTTGTCCGGGGTACCCTGAAAATAGCACAGCCCACAGGGGCAGATCCCCCTCTGGTGCTCAGCTCTGGGGATCTGCTGCTGCTTAGCTCAGGAAAAGCAGAAATCAGGAAAACCTGTCCTGCAACACTGATGCAGAAATTGCACCCTCCCTTTCAGGGATTCAGGACTACTAATTTGTCTTTGCAGCATGGTTGCAGCCTGTCTTTACATTGCTCCACCTTCATGCCATCATTCCACAAGAAGGTTTCTAAAATACAACTCAAATGAACAATAGAAAAGGAAAACTCACAGGAAAAGAAGCCAAGAGGGAACCATGGTGTGGTTTGGGTAGGAAAGGACCTTAAAGCTCATCTCATTCCAGCCCCTGCCATGGGCAGGGACCCCTTCCAGTGTTCCAGATTGTTCCAAGCCCCGTCCAGCCTGGCCTTGGGCACTGCCAGGGATCCAGGGGCAGCCCCAGCTGCTCTGGGCACCCTGTGCCAGGGCCTCCCACCTCCAGGGAAGGCAAAGCCCAGTGGTCAAGGCCACCCAAATTCCATTCCTGTAGAGCCACTTGCCCTTTCTTACACACAGACAAATTCTCCAAGTGGTGGGAAGCCTCTAGGGGAAGGAGAAAAATAAAATTTTGTTGTCTCCGAAAGCCTGCACTGCCTTTGACAGTTCCTAGAAATGGGAGATACCAAAATTCATGTTCCCTGTAGGTGCTTGTGTTTGTGTAGGCAGCCAGCCCAGGCAGACTGGGCTGTTCAGAGAGCAAGAGGTGAGATGAGAAACCATCACCTTGAGCTTCATCCTAACAAATGGAAATGCTCAAAGAAAGACTTGCTTTTGTGGGGCTTTGTTTGTTTTGGGGTTTTTGTTTGGTTTTCTGGGGTTTTTGGTTTTTTTTTTCGAAACTACTTCTGTGGTTGTAACAAAATCTTGTGGTTTCTACACAGGGTTTGGAGTGCAGCAAGGGCACAAGTCTGCCACAGGAGCCACAGGCACTGGCAGCAGCTCTGGTTTGCCCAGCAGCAGTGGCACCATGCAGGTCACTGCTTTCTCCAGTCCTTGCCACCTCACCCTTCAGCACTGATTCCTCAGTCACACACAAGAAATTCACCACTAATTCCCATTTAATACAGAACCAGTAACCAGTTTTGGTTGGCAACGTTACACAAAAGAATTAAATATATTCACTGGGGGAAAAAAATATATTAAAAAAAACAAATTGAACCAAGGCTGCAGGGGAAGCATGAGGCACTAACCCCTACAGTAATCCTATGGCTTCTGTCCTGTTCCCACTGATAAATTTATTACAAATGTGTAGGCATGAACTGCAGCAGAAAATTTCATGCTTATATTGATGAGATTAATGGACTATTATCTCATTTCCAAGATTACTTAGAATTGATTTTATGGCTCCTTTCCTCTCACGGGTTTCAAGCACTGATTAAAGAAAGGCCTTGGATATAAAACCAGAGCCTGAACTTTGCCAGGTTTGAACTGTGTTTTCATGCAGTCTTTCTTGCTGGAAGCATAGTCACATCTAAAGAAAACATTTGGAAGAGCAAAAAACACATTTCTGTAATATTCTTCCTTTTTTTTCCTCTGTCTTTGGTCCCAATATAGTAATAAAAACCACATTTCTGTAGTATTCTTCCATTTTTTCTCTTTCTTTGGGCGCCAGTAAGCTCTGGGGAGTGCAGCCTGGTGCTGAGGCTGTACCCCAGCAGTGCACCATGCCAGTGCTGCTTTCCCTGGGGCTTTTCAGGGTAAGGGGCTTTCATGATGGTTTCCTCAAAGCCATCACCAGCACAACCCCAAAAGAGAGAAAATATCCCTGCCCAATCTATACTAACTAGAAATAATGTTCATGTGGCAGCAGCAAAGCAGAGAGCCTGAACTTCAGATCTAAAGGTATAATTATGCTGTATGGTAAACAAATAAATAGAGGAAATGTCACCTGTGTTACTCTAATAACAGAAATGCCATCTGTGTTACTGCAGTGTGCCTGACAGCCATGAACCACAGCCCCTTCTCACCTGCACACACAGCTTGGGGATTCCTGCTGCCTTTGGGGCTCTCCTTGTCTGTGGCTGTGGTTTTAAAGTGGTGCACAGCTCCACTGATTACAACTGGAACAAATGTTTTGCTGACTATTTTCATCCAGAAATACTAGTATATCATTGCTAGCTGATAGAGAAGCAGAATGAAATGAAAATGTACAATGGAACTACATTCCCAGTGTGACAGTAAAGAAAATCACTGTAATATCCATCTGGTCCTATCACATTTGGCCAAATATAGCCCTTTCTATAGTACATTGTTTTTATTTACTTTCTGTTATACAAACATACTAGAAATGCTTATAAACATCTTCTCTTTTCTATTCCTCAGCATAAAATCACAACTAGTTTTAAAAGTAATTCTGAAAAGAAGCCCAAAACCATGGTTAGAATAATCTCTTTGAATTATTCCCCAAAATATTTATATACTAATACAGCCCTATGCTTATATTGCTGTATACTAATGTGGTCCTATTTATAGGAATATTATTTTTACAGCCAGTTTGAAGAAAGTTGTTTCTAGGAAAAATACCAAATTTAGGAAAAAAAAAAACTTGAAAGAGAAATGGTGTGGTATTATCTGAATCCCCCGTCAAAGGGAGGAAATGATGAATCTGACTCCATGTTCTTAGAAGGCTAATTTATTATTATATTATATTGTATTTTATTATATTGTATTATATTATGCTATACTAAACTATACTAATGAATAATAGAGAAAGGATACAGACAGAAGGCTTAACAAGACACTAATGAAAAACCTGTGACTCTCTCTTCAGAGTCCAACCAACACAGTTTGGCCCCGACTGGTCATTAAGGCAAAATAATTCAGAGCAGAAACCAATGAAACAATGACCAGTTGGTAAACAATGTCCAAACACAATCCAAAGCAGCAAAACACAGGAGAAGCAAATCAGATAATTATTGTTTTCATTTTCTATCAGGCTTCTCAGCCTCCCAGGAGAGAAATCCCAGGCAAAGGGATTTTTCAGAAAATATGACGGTGACAAAAGTTGGGGCAAATAATTTGCATTTTGTGCAAAAGTTCTCAAGCCTCAAGGATTTGAACCCTGTTCAATAAAAGAAGAAGGTTTCTCAGCCCCCACCCTGCCCAGCTGTGCCCATCCTGAGGGGTTTGCTCTGGATCCCCAGAGGAAGATGTTGCATGGCTCAGGGTGTCCCAGCAATTGCAGCTGGCCAGGTACAAATTCCCCTCCCTCGGCTGAGCTGGGGATAAATCATTCCATAAACACACCTAATCGAATTCTGCTCAACGGCTCAGGCAAATTGAAGGCAGACAAGTCTATTCAGAACAGGCATCTGAAATGAATCTCACATATAAAATCAGTCTAACAACCTAAAAAAATAACGCATTTGGTGACTCATCTGGATGTCAGAACATCAAGAACTCGGGGAAGGGAGAGACCGGAATAACAAAGTCCTGAGAAGTGCAGGACATGTGCATGCAAACAGCAGAGGGAATGTCCCCACAGCTCAGCAAACAAACAAAGATTCCAGAGGGCAGGGGGACACCAGGGAAGATGGAAGAAATAAAAACCACACATCAAAGTCTTAGGGGAAAAGTTTTCATCCGTTCCTGTACAATCCAGGATAAAAAGAGTTAGAGACAAGTGAAAGCAAAAGTACATGAGAAAAGTGTTCTTACTGTATTTCTGAGAGAGACACTCACCTTAACACAGTGCAGAGCCTGATAGTAGATGGTATTACAGTCTAGACTCTCCTCAGAGAGTGTTCCTGAGACACAGCCTTGCTCTATCACACTTCCCATCTCTTCCACAAGGCAATCACACATACCATCCTGTCATTAAATGACAAAAATTAACTTTGAATTGAAGCCTACCTGACAGGAAAAGAAAAAAAAAAAAGTTTCTAGAGTAAAAACCTTCATTTGGCCAGACCAGCCTGATAATGGAAAAAATGCCTCCCTCCTACAGGCAAACTGTGATCAATGAGAGAAACAGAATCTCAAAGATCCAGCCTTATTCTAATTCCAGGGATGTAGAACAGTGCTTAGGGTTGAAAAATACAGTAGGACTTGCTAAATTTCTGAGTCTTAACATTCAGCCCTGAACTCTCCTGTACTCAGAAAAGCTCTGTCCTTTAAAAAGGTGAATATTAAATCAGACATCATTTTTCAGTACTTATTTTGACAGAATTCCAAGCCCATTACTAGCAAAGAAAATAACTGAATGTAAAAAAGGCTGCAAAGTTTTAGCTGGGAATTGTCTAGAGAAACAAAGCCGAGCTCTGATTGTACCTTTGGATTACATTATTTTTGTCTGATTTAAAAGAATCAAAAATAAAAATTACAATGCAAGGTCAGCAGTGAATGAACAATGAAACCACACCTCTAGATCCATGCTGAGGCACATCTTCAGCTGGCAGATATTTCTAGAGTAAAAACTCTAGAAACACCAGTGATGGTGGATCAGCCCACTCAGCGATGGGCTGACCTTGCCTGGCTGCCTGAGGCTCACCCAGCCACTCTGTTACTCCCCCTGCCCATCAGGACAGGGAACAAAACAAGATGGAAAAGCTCAGAAATCAATATCACGACACTTCAGTTAGTGTCACAGGCAAAACAGACTCGACTTAGGGGAAGGTAATTTCATTTCTTACCAATTTGAATGGGGGGAAACAAAGACAAAAGCTAAACCACCTTCCCCCCCCAGGTTCTGATTGAGGTTAAAGACAAAGGTTAAACCACCTTCCACCCTTAATTTTTTCCCCAGGTTCCACCTCAGCTCCTCTCCTTCCTCTTCCTTGGAGCTGCTGCAGGGATGGATATCAGTATTATGAACCCCAACATCTGGGAAGAATGATTGGCATCTGACTCCATGGTATCAGAAGGCTAATTAATAACTTTATTATACTACATTATACTAAAACCACATTACAATATTTTACACTAAAAGAACTATCACTGACTGTAGGAGTGACAGTGGGTCAGACAGTAAAGACAGATGGAGACCAGAGGTCTCTGCAGCCAGGGCTTGGAACTTGGGGTTTATTGCAAAGGGCCTGGGTGCAGGGCCCTGCTGGGAGCTGCCAGAGACAGCTGGAGCAGTAAAGGGGAGTAAAAAAAGAAGGAAAGAGAGTGACAAAGAGGATGAGAGGATAAGAGAACAAGGTTCCCATTACAATACAATAAATCTTCTGTGCTGAATATTCTGATTCTCACTGACCAATCTAGTATAGGATACAAATCCTACAGCATTTACATACAGCCTATAAGAATCATTACATTACCACACTGTGTTACATTTTAAACCCTAAAACTCCTCTTTGGGCCCCTTCTGCCAAGCTGGCAGGGTCTGCTCTGACCCTTGGGCCTGTCTGCAAGCAGAGGGTGTTGTTCCATCAAAAGGGGATCACCTTCAGCTGGCCACACCATTGTTTTCCAGGTGTTCACTAACTGAGGTATCTCAAAGCTTGCTTTCATTTCAATCTCTCTTATGGTTTCTATATTCTCAAAATCTTTTGCCAGGTAATCATATTTTGAAGGTTTTCCTGTTTCATCTTCCCCAACAACAAACTAACTAGAAAACCCTTGACTCTCTGCCCGAGAGTCCCAACACACACATGTGGATCCAATTGGTCAATGAATCCAACTGGTCAATGAATCCCAAACACCATCACCAGGATCCAATCAAGCAATCACCTGGGGTAAACAATCTCCAGAACACATTCCACATGAGCACAAACACAGGAGCAGCAAATGAGATAACAATTGTTTTCCCTTCTTCTCTAGGTTTTCTTGCTGCCTTTCCCAGAAGAAATCCTTGGGAGATTGTGCCTTGCATTTCTCTGTGAGGAGAACTGTGGCTACAGATGGGCAGAGCACGGATGCTCATTTCGCTCTTGTTCCTCCCTGCTGCAGCTCAGTGCCCCAGGCACTGCCAGGGGAGCCCTGCCTGGAACCTGCAGCCCATCCTGCCCCTCCTGCAGGCTCTCCCTGGGGGCTCCAGGGCTCTTTGTCCCCAGCTCAGGCAGCTCCTGCCCTTTGCTGCTCTGTTCCCTGGTGTGGCTGATGCTCAGCCCTGCCCACACTCACAGGCTGGGAGTGACAGAGCTGAGCAGGGAGTGAGCGCCCTGCCGGGTGTGGGCACACCTGTGCCAGCCCAGAGGGGCACAACGGGGCTCTGTCCCCTCCCTGCCTGGTGTGGGCACACCTGTGCCAGCCCAGAGGGGCTCTGTCCCCTCCATCCCTCCAGGTGTGCACATCTGTGCCAGCCCAGCAGGGTTCTGTCCCCTCCCTGCTCACCAGGTGTGCACACCTGTGCCAGCCCAGCAGGGCACAGCCAGGCTCTGTCCCCTCCCTGCTAACCAGGTGTGCTCACCTGTGCCAGCCCAGAGAGGAGCTGGCATGGGGCATAGCAGGGCTCTGTCTCCATCCCTCCAGGTGTGCGCACCTGTGCCAGCCCAGCAGGGCTCTGTCCCCTCTCTGCCCACCAGGTGTGCACACCTGTGGCAGCCCAGCAGGGCTCTGTCCCCTCCCATCCCTCCAGGTGTGCACACCTGTGGGCCAGCCCAGCAGGGCACGGGCTCTGTCCCCATGCCAGGGTGGCTGTGCAGCCAGCTGGGCCTTTGGCTGCTGGCCAAACCCAGCCCACCACACCACATTTCTCCTCACAAAACTCCCGAAGAGCCACATGCCCAAGATTCCTCCCCAGTGCCCCAAACATCAGCTCCTGTCACCTACAACATGTATTTTTAATAAATTTTAAATATATTTATTTTTAATACCCTCCCTATCAATTCTCCCAATCATTTTTATTTTTCTTAATACCACAGACACAGATTTTCTGTGCAACCATCTCTTTTGGCAATTCTTTCTCTCCTTTCTGCCATCAGCCACATTGCAGCACAGCTTTCTCCCATTTAGGGAGTTCAGGTGGGCCTGGCAGAGCCTGAGCACTGCCTGACCCTGTACAATAACACTTTTCTCCAGAGGGTCCTTACATTTATTTTATTAGTCCCTGGTACTTATTCATGTAAACACAAAGGAACCACAGGGCAGTGGTGAATTAGGATCTCAATTTTAATTCCTGTTCTAGATTCTTGATTGGTTTTATTTCACTAGAGGCAAGCTCTCAAGACATAAACAAAATTAAAAATGCATGGACTGAACTTAAAATGTAATATAACAAATGAAATGCAATGCTGTTACTTAATAGCCTTGGCTATTGAAAGTTCAAAGACATACTGTATTTCAATTATAAAATGAAACATCATTGTGTTCAAAGGAAAAACATCCACTGAGACACAAAATCCCTTCTGGAGATTTTCTTGTACCGTTTCCCTATTTTTAACCCACAAACTCCAGGGGAGGTGCTGTCAGACATCAAACCCAGTCAGTTCACCAAACCAGGTTATCAAGGTGACCTAATTTAATCTTCAGCTGATGAGGACATTTCCATGAAAGACTCTGCAGTCTCCAATGGCTTACTGGGGCTGAGTCTATTAAGTAAAGAAAATTAGCAGAGCATATTTCCTTATATTCTTAAAATATCTTAAGTACAAACAAATGAAGAAACACTCTTTAGTGTTTTAGAAGCACTGCCAGCTGGGGTCAGCTCACCACACCACAAATATTTAGGGAACATGTATAACTTCAATGACTTGCTAGGGAATGGCTGGATCCAAGACTCCCCTGGTGCAAAAAATAATCCACTTAACCAACAAACTTCATTCCTCTGCCACTTTATAGGTGAAGGAAGAAAACAAAAACAGAGGAAAGGGAAACTCTTTGGATCCTAGATGGCTCTTACAATGTATAACACAAATATTATCCTGTGACTGTTCTTTAAACTCTGATACGTGGTGTGACCTGGGGAAATGGGGTTTGGAATGATGAATCCATGTTCTCTTCTGTAGCTGTGCTACATCTCTCTATTGTTAACACACACCAAAGCAGTTGCTCACCACAAGCAGAGGTTGAATGGCTGCCAATGAACAATTAAAAGCATTTTAGTTGGCCAAGCTTGCAATTTAAATTGACTCAAAGCCATCCCCACTACATGCTCAAAGGAATTAAAGTCTGCTGCAGATGCTCTCTTAGACAGAAACAGGACAAGCATTTGTGTTCTTGTCTGAGCCATAAGAAGTTGTTTTACTCTATTTATGCTGTAAAAATCCATCTAAGCAGGATTATTAGAGGTTGGTGGAATGTCACACTCTGGAAAGTCACTCTAGTGACAGCAAACTGCATCAATGGATTCAGCACTGAGCCATAGCAGTGGGGAAAATCTGATTTCCAGCTACATGGATGGGATTGGGAAAATCCCTGTGCCAGGAAAGCAGAGTCTGGTTTCAAGAGGTGATTTTTATACCTAAGCTTAGAAGAAAAAGGTGAAAGCTGAAAGCCAGGTGTTGGTGGTGTCTTGGGCCACCAAGAGGGATCAGAACCTGAGCTGGGGCTGCTGCTGAACTCACAGGACCTGGCTCAGTTCCTCTCTTGGGTGCTGGTGGTTCATAGTGGCCATAAAAGATGAGGAGGTGATTCATGGGGAGAATTCCTTCAGGGAAACATGCCTGATGCTATTTTATAGCTTACAAACCAGTGGGGAAAGTCCATAAATTTGAATTGCACAGTGGGGAAGTCTTGGGCTATAGATCAAGTCTACATCCAGAGTTTCCCTACAGCTGACTACCAACTTCCTAAATCCTGATTTTCTATTTTCCTTTTTTTTTTTTCCTTCAATAAGTAATTCTTAGCTTTTAGGAGAAAAATAACCTTTAGGAATTACATTTTTCTACTTCACTTTTTCTCCCTGTACATAAGATTGCTTTCTTTCCTTCTCCATTTTAGTTTGGCAGGTCCTGTCATTCCTATCTATGTAAAAAAAAAAAAATTATTTTTTTCTGGTATTAAACAGGATCCCACCAAGTGTGTTGAGAGTGTAAACTCCACCATCCAAGACCCAGCTCCAGCCCCCTTTGCTGTCTGTTTGTTGTTGGGTTTGCACCCAGACCCATTAGAGCACTGACAGTGTCCAGGTTATTGCCAGCCTGCTGCAACAGCACTTGAGAAACAGAATCTTCTGCACCTTTGAAATAAGAAAATCAGACCTGTGTGCTACATAAAAAAGCCTTTTAACTATGCTTAAATCAGATTTATAAGTGCTTAAATAATTGTTAAATAAATTAAGCAAGGTTACAGCAGCGCATAAGAGAATTCTTTAGAAATGCAATGTTCAAAACAACAATGTTGTTACTGGTGGTAATCCATGATGGCTGGATGCACCAGGGTCAGCTTTTACAGACAAATTACCTTTTTCATTGTCACTTTATTCTCTGAATATTCTTTTTTGAAGCACACATTTCTCTGAAGTAGCAAACATGTTGCAATATAAGCGAATGACACCTGTGTACTTTGCAGCTGCCCAGCCTGGAGAAATACACTGAGCAAACAACAAACACAATCTGTTCTCCTGCACCTTTAAGAAATATAATTAAACCTGGATAAAGGCAGTGCAAAGCAGGTAATGCCTTAGCATTTGGTTATTTTTGCTCCAAATGTGGTGATTTTTTGATAAGAGTGATTGATTGTGTCTGGGTAAGTTTGCTTAATATTGCTGTGGACACTGCCTTGACTGGGGCTCAATCAATCACCTGGAACAGGAAATCAGGGCTAATGCACTAAAACAATATCTGTTATGCACTCAGTTCATCCATCACAATCCTCCTGTGCAGTGTCAGGACAGCCCTGTCAGGGGCTGTGGGTTCACAAAGGATCTTGGAGCTCGTTTTTATTCTAAAAGAGATTTCTTGCTCAATTTTCAATGTGCAGGAATCACATTCTCCACCCTGAGTTGAGCTGTGTTAGGAATTTGAAATAACTCAAATGCAGTGTACCTGTTAAAATTTCCCAAATCAAAACCATGTATTAAAATCTATGAAGTTCAATGTTGCAAAATTTAACAGAATTCAAACAAGGCCACGTTGTCTCTTAGCTTGGGTGGATATTAATTCCCATCATTCACCTCAGTGCTTTTCTTAATAACTTCCTTTTATTTCTTTCTTTTTTTTTTTTTGGTAAAAGTGACTGTTAAACTTTAATGTGTTTTACATGTGAAATAGTCTCATTTCTTTTAATTCCTTATAGGTCACAGATAAGCTCACACCTACAGGAAATTACATACATTTTCCAAAACAAGCAGAAAAATAGAAATTATTTGGACATATCTGAGTCCACATACATGATTCAGAAGTATAAAGTTTCTGGTGTTTGGAAGTTAAGCCTTAAGACTAGAAAAAATTATGAAATTTCTCAATATGAAAAAGAGCAAAAATATCAAATGGAGATTCTTTTCCTAAATTTATTATCTCATTCTCATAGAGAAGAATTTATACTTTAAAAAATCAGCAGAAACTTGAAACCCTGAGGGAAGAGCATTCTGTGCAGGCAGAGCTACAGGACAAGGCCCGGCTGTTCTTCTCTAAAATTCCTCAGAGCTGCTTTTGGCTACCTGACATCAGACTTTATCATTTGGATTTGGACAGAAACCAACACCTGACTACGAGTAATGACCCCTTTGGCTTTTTGTTACAAACTATCTGTCTTTTAAATTAAAATTTTCATCTCCAATGATGCCATGAGTTTCTCTTCTCTCTAAAAAGGGAGTATTTAAAAAATTTGCAAAACTTTCATATGCCAGGTACCCACACCAGCACCCTGCAGCAATGCCAGCCTAAGTAGAGGCAGAAAACAACTGGAAATATTCTAGGAAATGCAGATTTACAGCTCCTTCGACATGAATATTCAGAGAATAAAGTGACGATGAAAAAGGTAATTTGTCTGTAAAAGCTGACCCTGGTGCATCCAGCCATCATGGATTACCACCAGTAACAACACTGTTGTTTTGAACATTGCATTTCTAAAGAATTCTCTTACGTGCTGCTGTAATTTCAAGCACCCAGGCTGGCTCCACAGCATTTTCCTCCTGGAGGACAAGCAGGGCCAGCCCTGAGCTCAGCTGTGTAAAGGGCTGGGGGAGCCTTGGCTCACCCCCCATCACCACAACCATGCAGAACCGTGCAGGAAACCTGCACCTCCATCCATGTGATGGACTGGGTGTTGTTACTGCTTATTTATTGACAGCAGAGCTTGGATTGTGTGTTTAGAAAAGAGTATTTGGAACAGATGAGCCATGCATACAACAGAAATGGAGATCTGCCAGCTGAAATAGTCCCCAGAGGGAGGGGCAAAACCCTGTGGAAATCACCAAGGCTGAGCCTAATGACTTCATTTGCCGCTTTTCCAAACCCTCAGAGCTCCTTGTACATATTCTGCTTCTTGGGAAACCTCAGGATGTGTATGATCATTAAAGATTCTCTGATCTCCTTTAGCACATGCTCCCTAATTGTTCCCACAAAGCAATTAATTAGTGTAGCAATGTAATGTAGTAATTAATACCTGTAGTTCTCATTCACCCCTATAAATTTCCCCAGTATATGACGACCTGTAGCAAGTCATCAGTTGGGAACTCATCATTTCCTTATTCTTTATTATATTATTTTTGAAGGCCATGGACTTCCAGAGTTCTCACACCCAGTTTTCCTCAGCCACCCCTGTGGTGTTTGTGAGGGTCCCCAGGACAAGGGAAGAGATGAATCTGACTCCATGTTCTCAGAAGGCTGATTTATATTATATTATATTATATTATATTATATTATATTATATTATATTATATTATATTATATTATATTATATTATATTATATTAATGCTATACTAAACTATAGAGAATGAATACATCAGAAGGCTTAACAAGAATGAGTAATAAGAACTCATGACTCCTCAGAGCCTTGACACAGCTGGACCAAGATTGGTCATTAATTTAAAACAATTCACGTTTGATAAACAAGCTCCAAATCACCTTCCAAAGCAGCAAAACAGGGAGAAGCGGAGGTTTCTCATCTTCCCAGGAGAAGAAATCCTGGCCAAGGGATTTTTCAGCAGATATGACAGTGACACAGCCCAAGGTGTATCTCAGAGCAGTGCCCAGCCAAAGGCAGCCCCGAGCATCCCCGTGTGCTGCAGTGACAGCAGCTGCTCGAGAACCACTTTTGTTTTGGTTTTCTGTTGTCTTCTGAGTGACATTTTGACAATAGCCAATCTACTTTAGTGATCCAATCTTTCCAGGGAGCAATTTGCTGCTGTGAGTGGGTTTGTGTGTTCCCCTGCAGAGGCTGAAGAACAATATTAATGCACTTTGGAGCTCATGAACAGTGACAGACCTGCAGAAGAGAACTCAAATGGGAGAGCCTGGAAATCTTAAAAACCTTGAGCTAATAGCTATGGTGTGAAACCAGGAACATATTTTTATTCATGAAAAAACTATAAAAGTTCAATTTTTCAATACTGACAGCATAGGAAATCTAAATTCTGTGTTAGTCCTCTGAACTGCACACAATGAGGATTAGAAATTAAGTTTTTCTCTTCCTTCATTGCTGATATTGTCTATTTTTTACCATGGCTGTATTATTCAAACTTGAGGTGCCATAGGCCATGTCTTCAATCTTGTTTTAGAGGAGATTTCTTTATGCCAGTAATTGAATGGTAGGCTTTATGTCAACTTACTTGTTTGTCGACACAGAGCACTGTCACCAGCTGTGCCTATAACAATGATTTCTTTTGTGACATGTACGTCATTATCTCCTCCAGGAATTTGTCCAAGGCCAACAATTCACTTCAAATAGTTATTCTGAAAACCATCAGAATGAAAGTACTTTGAAATATTATTACCTTAGGACAAAAACGATGCACTGATTTATCTATGTGCAATTTCTTCCATATCCTTGGTCTCTCTACACATGAGCAGAATTTCACCAAGAGCATGAATTTTGAGCTGTGGCCAGGAGGGAACTTGATGGATGGCAATGGGAAAAGGAGAAAAAAATTCAGTGACAAAATCAGTATAATTATTAAAATTTAGCATTATTGCAGAGTATTTAGTATTGTTTGGGATTTTTTATTCCATGATTGATAGCAATACAGTGCCGTGTATATCTTCCTGCATGCAGAAGTGAAGGCACCAAAGGTCTACTTACTCAAGATCCTTCAATTTTCATTATAGCATGGCCAGAATGCAATATCAGGGCTAAAAGCTGTAATGATGAAGAGGACCACCGGTTAATAAATCCCATTTTCACCTCTGACCCAAGTCCACAATTGATCCAGGTGGTCTGATTTTGTTCCTGGTGTAGTATCAGGTCAGTGTTTTTCCCTGCTGCACACAGTGTGGGCAGACAGGCACCTCAGAGCCAACTCATTCAACTTTGAGGCACATGGGTTGTTGGAGTTGGACACCCTATGCTCAGAAAGTCTTTCTATTCTGTGCATTTGAAAAAAAAAATAAAAATGGAATGTGTTGGGTTGGAAGGGACCTCAAACAAGCTCATCTTGTTCCACCCCTGCCATGGCCAGGGACGCCTCCCACTCTCCCAGGTTCCTGTCCCCCCTGGTTCCTTGGGCACTGCCAGGGATCCAGGGGCAGCCCCAGCTGCTCTGGGCACCCTGTGCCAGGGCTGCCCACCCTCACAGGGAACAATTCCTGATTCCCAATATCCCATCCAGCCCTGCCCTCTGGCAGTGGGAGCCATTCCCTGTGTCCTGTCCCTCCATCCCTTGTCCCCAGTCCCTCTGCAGCTCTCCTGGAGCCCCTTCAGGCCCTGCCAGGGGCTCTGAGGTGTCCCTGGAGCTTCTCCTGTCCAGGTGAGCACCCCCAGCTCTCCCAGCCTGGCTCCAGAGGGGCTCCAGCTCTTGGAGCATCCCCATGGGCTCCTCTGGACTCTCTCCAGCAGCTCCACATCCTTGTGCTGTTGGGCAGGGTCTCACCTGAGCAGGTAAGAGGGGCAGAATCCCTCCCTTGCCCTGTGGGGATGAGCCCAGCCCTCTGGGGGTTTCTGGGCTGCTGGGACATGTGGAGCTCACCATCAAGCAACTCCCCCTTGCAAATTCATACAGACAGCCCCATGACACTCATGCAAAGCAGCTTCAAGAATTTGCATTTTGCCATGTCATTGTCTTATGTATAACAATGCACATGGAGCTGTTGAGATTCTCCCTGTATAGCAGGGCAGGAATTACAGGATAAAAGGTCACTGCCTATGGAACATCACATTACAAATAGCAGATCCCATTAAAACACCAGTGCTCTTGTGATCAAGACAATTGTAGCCCAAACAGGAGCTAAAGGTTTTCTAGAGTGCTGCTGAGTGAAATATGAAATTGATATTGTCACTAAAGATCCTCCAAACAAATCATTTTTGCCACTTGAAGCAAAGGACACGAGAGGTTTTTAAACACCTAGCAGGGCACAGATGAATGTAAAATGCATGGGTTGGGTTTCCTCCTGTCAGTGGAATGGTTCCTTGGAGCCCCTCTCCCCACTCCCACACACACATACATTATTCAGTGTGCTGGAGACCATCTGGAACCTGCTCCTGAAATAGCCCAGGACTTGATGACCTTCCAGATACGCCACAAAAACCATTTGTTTGACAAGGCTTTGGAAGAAGGTAGTGGGTGTGTTGCTTCTGAAGGATTTAAGCAGGCTATTTTACAGTTTTGATTAATGCTTGATTTAATTTACTATTTGTATGTGACTGTTTTGGAGAGTGAGAGGTCACCCACTCTTAATGTTGGGCTTAATGAGTGCCTGCAGTGTTTACTGCTGAAATAAAACTGCACACAAACAACCCCTGGCACAGGGCCTGATTCCTGCCCAGCACAGTCACTCTCTGAGGAGCTGCTGGGCTTTGTGTGACACAGGATTTTCCCTCCCCTGAGACACCAGCCAGACTTGGAGGAGCAACTGGGGCAGTGTGTCTGCAGCTCACTGCTACACAGCTCCTGAACACCCCATCCCTGTCTGCCAAATGCTGTGTGGTAAGTGATGTACAGGAAAAAATACAGATCCTGAAGTGATGTACAGTGAAAAAAATACAGATCCTTCCTGAAGATATGTGGAAAAAAAAATATTTCACTGATGTACAGTGAAACAATACAGATCCTGAAGATCATAGCCTGTGTAAGCATATGAAGAATTAAATCATAAACTGTTGCATAAAATAAAGATAAAAACCTGACAATTGCTCATTCTACTCATTTCCCCTTTTCTTTACCATGTTTTAAAGCACAGGATTTAGAGGCAGTGGCAAGGACAAAGTTTTTGAATATGGTATGAAAGATGATGAATGATCGATGGTGTGATTAAAAGAGCAGAGTGTGGAGAAGAGGGCATGGTCACAGTGCTGCAATGAGGTTAATGATCTTGCTTTGGTTATTTAGCTGGAATAAATAATTCCAGCATCACACAGCTCTCTACTTCCTGACAGCAAAAGAGCCTGGGCCCTCACATACCCATAACAGCAGTTTACCCGAGTAAATACCAAGCATGGTTCAAAGCAAGAAATGTACTTCTGTAGAAAACTAGGGGAGAACTTCAGACAGATATCACAGAATTAACTCCAGGACATCTATCAGGGCAAGCCTGTAAATATATAATATATATATAATATATAATAATATAATATATATATATAATATATATATATAAATATTATATATATAAATATCTAAATATATATCTCTATCTATCTATCTATATATATAAATAATATAATATCAATTTCTTTGAGTTCAAAGCCAGGAATTGGCATTTAAAGACACAAAAAAATGTTCTGCGTGTCATCCTGTGCATCAAAACTAATTTTTGTGGAATAGGAGTGGCAGGGGGGAAAATCTACTGAAATGATAAATTTGTACATGAAAAAATGAATGAATAAATGAAGATCCTCTATTTTCTGAGATGGATGAAGAGCCCATTTGACAGTGCACCTTAGACACAGCTGCCCTGTGCCCCATTTCTGCAGGAGGGGTTTCCCTGCTCAGCACACAGCCTGTGTCCCACGTTTGCAATGAACTGCTGGGTGCTGGTGTAGAAGTCAGACACCTCACCCTTCACTGCTGTATTTCTCCTCAACAACAACAGGATTTTACTTTTCCCTCTGCTGGAAACATGACATATTTCCCAAAAAAACTCATCTCTCTCCACAGCCTGCCAGTACACATGTGAATTCCTGCTCACACATCCCCTCTCAGCTCATCATGGAGACACCCAAACGGTTTCCAGTGCTTGGAACACAACTCCCTGCAGCCAGGGAGCCTTGGTGAGCCCAGCCTGTGTCTCTCCATGACATTTTAGTTTCTGATTTCTCTCTGGAGTGCTGCAATGCCCCTCAGTGCCATGTAACACTGCACGTCTCCAGCTGCTTTAGCTGCTTCTTTCCCAAAAGGCTCCTCACAAAGTGCAGGTCGTGGGGATTAAGTTGTGTAGCTCCCATGGAGTACAGCAAGAATTTCACAGTAGAATCCCTGCAAATTCTTTGGGGGAATGTATTAATTTTTAATGAGTCATTAATCACTTTGCTGACTTCACAGCCAGCACTGCTGAAGCAGCCTGACATCAACAGCTAAGGATGGTGTTTATGATTTCCTAGAGAGAAGCAGAAACTGCCTTATTTACTTGGCTGATCTGGCAGAATGCAGGGTTTTGAATACTGGCTACTGCCACAGCTTTTCCTTTCACTGCCAGGACACTTCACCTGACAACAGAGCTGGGCATCCACTAAAAAAAATTCAGTCAAATGCATCAGATAAATCATTAAAAACCTACAGCACCTGCAGTCACTAGAAAACAATGTCCCCATGACTTGTTCACACAATAAATTCCAAAAATTTCCATGGCTGGTAAAATGCATAATCTGAACAATGCAATTTGTGAACGATTTCTGAGCTACAACTTTGCAAGCAGCGTTTGTATTTAGGAGAATATTTTGGGGTTCAACTTCACAAAATGATTGGAACTGCACAGTGATTAATCAGCGCTAATGAGACACACAACACTGGTATTTTCTCTGTGCTGAAGAGAAAAGCATCCAACACCAGACATTTAAATATATTGATAAGGGGAGGCTGTGTCATGATGATGATGATGGCACAGCTTGGAGCATTTTTAGATTTAAGGAGACTTATCTGAGAGAAGATAGCTTTGCTTAGGACTGTGGAAAATCATATGGAAAGAGAAGGTGCAGGAGATAACAGTAGTATGAAAATGCATTGCTTAGTAAAATGTTTGGGTTTTTTAAGGAAGAATACTCATTTGAACAGAAATATGATCTTCCTACCTCAGCTCAGGTTCACAGCAGGAAGACAGAAATACATTAATCTTGGTCCAGGTATTCTCAGTTATGGAATGGGCAGTGAAAATGAATCATACATTTTCAGCATTTTGGGGGAATTTTTGGAGATGCAGGGAAACCTGCTTTGCTGACTTGGCTGAGTTAATTCAGTCCATAGCAGCCCCGTGGTGCTGTGGTTTGGATTTGTGGTATTAACACAGGGATGTTTGATTTACAAGTGCTGAGTAGCACCTTACACAGCTTCAAGGCCTTTCCTGTCCCTCTGGATGCCCCACCAGCCAGGAGGCTCCAACAAGAAGCTGGAAGGGGACAAAATATAGGGAAAATAGCAACCAAACAACCTCTCTAAATGTATTTCCTGTTTCATCAAGAATAGGGAAGGTGTTGTTACATGCAACAGGCTGTCTGCTCTCTTCCTCCTGCTCTGCTTCCCAGAGCACTCGCTACGTTTCAAAACCACAAGCCACGTGTAATATATTTCCCAAAACTTTATTTATCTGAGTCAAAAAATATTCCCTGCACAGTTTGTTGCGCTGAACTCTGACCAAAGAGTCGGTGCAGTTTGGAACACTATGGACTTAGCAACAAAATAATGAGATTTTTTTTTCCCCTTTGAGAGCCCTGTGAGGAGCCATGAAAGGGCTGGATCTGTGGGTAGCTGTGACTTTGGGCAGCTCTGCAGGAGCCGGCTGGAGGGGTTGCTATGCTACCCAGCGTGGTGGGAAACCTGCAGGCAGGGCTTTGTCTGCCTTCCTGGGGGCCAAGGGGCTCCACATTCCTGTGGAGTTAAGCAGCTTGACAAGGTGAGCCAGGAGCAAGAAAGGAGCTCTCAAAATCCTCAAATCAATTTCCCGGCAATCTGGGAAATACGTGAGCTGCACCAGGCAAGTGTTTGTGCTGCAAGAAGCAAGGCCCAGCATCCAGTGAGACTCTGAGAGAAAAGCTTTCCTTCCAAACCAGGGCAGTCTGGAGCATTTAACTTTATTTTTGATTCTCTGAGAGGAGCCCAGCTATGCAAGAGTTTTAAAGTGAAAATACAAGTGAGAGATCCTGAATTCACTATGAACAAGGAGATGCTTCATTTAAATTAGTTTATGGGAGTTGGATAATCTTCCAACACTGTGGATGTGACAATGAAGTTAATGTATTATTTTGGAAAAGGCAAGAAGCAGAAGGATGCTGAGAATCAGAATACAACCAAAATTTGTGAAAATGGATTTGGTGGCATTTGTTTCAACATGTCAAAGCAATTCCTGGTATGTGGGAAAAGAGGCAAAAATATAAGGGGTTTACTGGCACATCACATTGACTTTGACAGATGCCATTCCTTCAGCAGTGGAGCTGGTTTGGGTGTAAATAGAATTCTAAATACCAAGGCAGGAATTTTGAGGAGACAAGGGGACTTGAGCTCTTAATTTAGTTTTATACTTTTTCAGTCATTCGTGTGCTCAACTTTGTGAAATCCTGCAGGATGGAATATCTGGAGTTTATCCTAGCCTCCAGAAGATAGCTAATTGGGTTTGTAATCAGTCAGGCACTGATCTGACTCCAAAGCAGAAGGAAGGTTGTGTTCTGCATGAGCTGCTACCCTGATTGCAAAGAGTCCAGAAATGCAGAGACAATCAGAGGGGGATTTTTACAGCCCCCCTCCCCCCCAAAGAGTTGCTCACAGCAGTTCAGTATAAATTACTGCAGGCTAGCACATCTTATTTCTCAGTAGTGGTAGCAGGATAAAACCTGCCAATTGGGGTTTTTTCCTAGGGAAACTCTTTTAATAGTAAATGAGCAAGAATATTCAGGTGGGCAGCAGCTTCATGCAGAGAACATATTTTACAGAAATATAAATGTTTAAAAGGCAAAATAATTCACCTGATTAGCTTTACACCATTGTTGCTATCATTCAGTTTTCATGCATGCTACGCTTGCCTGGGAGTTGATAATATCCTCCCATGACACCAGACTCAACTAACTGCCTTCATGTCCTACAATAAAGCACAAATCTACAGAGCAGAATCAGAACAAGCAGCATGCTAACAGGGCAGCTGAACTGAAATAATAATAAAAAAAAAAAAGACTTAAATGTTGAACTTTCTATTTTCCAATTCACTTTCCCCATGAGTCTTATCAATTTTCCAATCAACATTACTATATGAATTTTCAGACAAAGCCTGACTAGACCTCTTAAAAATACTATTAACCACAGCTATTCCAGAGCCATGGCTTCTGAATTAAAGGTCATGACAGTTATGAATGAGGTTATGGGATTTTTCACACGACTACTTGGACTTATGTCTTCAACAGAAGTGGAAATTTAAACCAGAAACAGGATTGCAACATGACGAATGAAACTGCAAACTGCAGAGAGCAGGGCTAAGAGGAGGTCATTGGTGAGGCACTGCAATGAATTGGTGATGTTGATGTTTTGACAAGCAAATAGATCACAGAAAGGCAGGGCTTGGTGCTGGCAGTGCAGCCCTTCCTGCAAGGCTTTGTGGAGAGAGAGCAGCAAAACCTTCCTCCAGAATGCTGCGAGCCTGACTGATGGAACAGGTATTTTAAACCAGTATCACAGATAGCACAGGTATTTTAAACCAACACCACAGACCTCGTTCTCCCCTGTGTGTTAAATCTCTTTGCTTTCTGCTCTTCCTTGATTCTTCCCTTCCCTGTGTGCCCTGACAGAAATGTTTGGCTCCTCTGCACCCCTCCGAGTTTGTGCAGCAAGCTTGGCTGGCAGCATTTCTTGCTTCAAAGCAAGGCAGGGTAAAGTAGGACTTTGTGGTCATACCAAGAAATCAATGACACACTGAAGCACTTTTTAATTAGCCCACTGTGGTCCTGAACTAACCCCCAGTTGCAGAGATTAAATAATTGCTTATGGCATTCTCAACGTGCAGTTCACCAGAGTGAAAAGAAGACTATTGACTCAACTGCTAAGTTTTGAGAACTGATGAAGTCTTGCTGAGTGCAGAAATTCTTTTCAGTACAAAAAAAAAACCCCAATGCAGTTTTATGACCCAGCTCCTTTGAACTATTTTAATTAAGGACTCCTATGATAAGAAAGAAGTTGAAAAGCTATTTAGCAGGAAGACAGGCTCCCATTTAAATGTTGACTCATGAAGTCAGCACTTTCAAGGGTATTACTGTACATTTGGTCTTTTCTTTTCAAAGCCATTAACTTCTGCCAGCACATTTCTATCCATCGTATGTCTTCATGATTAGGAACCTGTTAAAGTCAATATCACTTAGATATCTATTCTCTTTCAGTCACCCTTGATTTTTTCCCCTTGTCTGCCTAAATTCAGACTACAAATTTTCATAAACAACTGCTTTCACCTTTCTATTCAGATCTTCTGTAGTTGTTATCTGGCATGAGTCCCCTGATCTAAGTGAGCCACCTTGACACAGGGCTTGAAAACCTGGCCTTAAGGACTCATTATGTTTAAAAGTGCAACTAATTTAACTAGATGGTCTTTCAAAAAGGTTATTGTAGCATTCATTTTACTAGTAAAAATGTACAGGAAACATGTTAAAGGAAAACAGAATTTTTAAATGTTAGTAGAGCAGTTTAGGAATCATTAGTGGTTTTGAACAAAGAATATTCATGGTCTTTCATCTTATTTCTTAACATTTAAAACAAAGAAAATCATATAAACTCGTATTTGATAATGCTGAGTTCTTCCACCAAAATTATGCCATCTGTGCAAAACAAAAAGGAGTATTTGCCCTTCAAAGCATTCCATGACAGAAAATCAACAGAGCACTCCGGGCTTGCTATTTTTAAGAGATATTCAGCCTGTGCAGTAGGAGTCTCAAAATCCCACTTGGTGTCTCAGCAGCTTGGTAGGATCTGGATTCCTGCAGGGAATTAAGGCTGCTGCCAGTCCCTGGGGGGGAGCCCAGCAGCAGCCAAGGCTGTCAGGACACAGAACCTGCTCCTCTGCTGCTCCTGCCCCATCAATCAGCCTCTGTTCAGAAAAAGGTGAGCTTTGGCATTGAGATACAGGCCATTCATCAAGGTCAGGGGAAAAGGAAGAGAAAAACTTGGGTTTGAGGAGCAGATGTCCAGGCAGCAGGAGCAGCAGCACGACAAGGGGAAGCAAAAGGCCAAGGAGCTGTGGGGCTGAGCACTGGGCAGGGCACAGCCACATGGGGACAGGGACGGGAAAGGATCTGAGCGCTGTGTGCTGCACTGTGGAAGTGTAAACACCACGGCACAGGAAGCACAAGGCATCCACACAAGCACGGGGTGTCACCACATTTCTGTTCACAGAGAAAAAACAAGGCACAATTCTTCCCAAGAATGTTTCTGGGTTTCACATTCTCTGAACCTCAGAGAAAGGAAAAACAGTTCTTATCATTTGCTGTGCCTGTGTTTGTGCAAAAGTAAAATGCAATATGGAGATTGTTTACCCAGAGTGATGGTGTTTTGTTTCCTTGGCCTATCAGGGCCAGGTGTGTGTGCGTTGGGACTGTTGGGACAGTCACGAGATTCTGGGCAGTGTGTGCAGAGTTGAGTGCTTGGCAGATTCAGTTTAGATGTAAAGTAATATATTGTAATATAGTATAGAATAATACAGTGTAATATAAATTTTATAATATATTAATATAACAGTATATTCTATTAATGTAATTAATATATTATATAATGATTATACAATAATTCTATAAATATAATTAATTATATAATTATATAATTAATTATATTGTAATATATTATATATAATTATATTATATAATAATGTAATATAGTATAGAATAATGTAGTATAATAAAGTAATTAATTAGCTTCTGATAAGATGGAGTCAGATGCATCATTCTCTCCCCTCATGGGGGTTGCCTGGAAATAGGATAATGGGGAGCACAGACCATGAATCCAGCATGAGGCTGCAGCCCCAGAGCTCCGGGAGGTTTCTGGGATGCAGAAGCTCCTGGACTGTTGAGTCAGGGATGGAAAGAAAGACTCCAGTCCTCAGGTGGATCAGAAGGCTCAAGAAGAATCTTTACCAGCAAGAAGCAATGAGCTTTATAGTCTCACTCACTAAGTGGGACCAGATTGGTCTCAAAGGAGAAACATCTCACATTATTGGTGACTATGAATAGTACACTGTGGAAAACCATAACTATAAGCAATGGTTATAGAAAGAGAAATAATTAGAAAGAGAGATAATAATTGTTTGAATTTTTTCCTCTAAGATTCCCAGGCTCAGCCTGGGAGAAATTATCTCTGTTCTTTTTTTGACTAAACTAAGAATCTCCACACTGGACCACTTGGCACCTGAGCGGCTGCAGGCACTCCCCAAGTTTTCCAAACTCATGGTTTTTTGTTGTTTAAAAGGCATCTGGATGGTTTCTCCCAGCGTGGCTCCCATTGCAGGGCATTCCAGGACTGCTGATGGGGCACCTGTGGCCAGGGGGTGATGGCAGCAGGTGCCCCCTGCTCTGGATGCCACCAGGGCACAGGGAGTGCATTGTGCCCTGCGCTGAGTTGTGCAAACTGCATTCACACATTGCTGTGAGCAAGCTGCTCCTGTGGCACCAGACTGAGCAGGGGCAATCCCCACATTCCATAAGGAATATTCTCATTTTCTCTGCATCAAGGGCAAGGAACCAGAGGTTCTCAGCAATAAGGAAACTCTTTGCTGGGAGACATTAGAGCCACAGCTGCACAGAGGCTTGGCTCATTCCCTGTCTGCTTGAGAGAAACACAGGAAGAAAGCAGGATTTGAAAGGAGCCAAGCACTCAAGACCTCTAAAACCAAATGTACAATTCTGTTTTCATTTTCTTCATTGAAGGAATATTAACCTGCCTGTATTAACTTCTATTTAGGAAGATGCTATGAGCTTATCTTGATATTAAAGACTCTTTAGAGCACTTTCTATACTTCAGTTCTTATTTTAGTTTAACTTAATTAAAATCTTTTTGAGATTCTCTTCATGAGACACACTTAGCCTTTCAGTAACAGAATATAGATAATTGTACCACACCAAACATTTGGAGATACATTGAACAAAGTAAGGCTGTCCAAATTATTGTGTTAAAATAGTGTCTGCCTTATTATTTTATACATTGGGCAGGCTTGGTGCCTCTGGATAAGATCCTGGTGATGTTTCAGCACCTACTTTAGAATAATACTTAATTAATTATTATTATACTCTCACCAGAGCAAATGTGCCAGAACACCAAGATTGAAACCATTCCTGAGGAAAACTCCTCCCCAGGCCAGTGACACCCCCGTACCTTTAAAGAAAATGAATATTGCAGTATCAGCTGTCATGAGCTCATAGAGGCTGCAGCCAAATAGAAAGTTTATCCATTCTCTGTAAATCATACCCGGTTCATCACTTCCTACCATCCTATCCTTATACCTTTCTTGGAATCTCAACAAGGGGACTTCTAAAATTGATATCATTATTTTTCTGAAATAAAAAACAAGTAATAAAATACCATATAATAAAGTAAAAATATAAAATATTATATAAATATAATAAAATATAATATAAAATATAATACAATAAAGAATAAGTAATAAAATTTGTATGCAGGTACAGCTAGATTTTTTTTTAACAGAATGCATGTAAAAATGCATGGAAGGTAAAAATGCATAGAAATCTGTCTTGCACTTGTACTTTGTAAGAAAAAGTATTTTGTACATATTTTGTTAAAGAATGTCAAATCTAAATAGTTTTATTGTGCGACTAAACCTGGATTTTATGAATTAAAATATATTACCCTGGACTGACTGTAACTTTGCACAGATAAATACTAGCATTGATTCAGGAGCGTAGATTGGGCAAACCCTATTGCATACAAATAACCTGAAACATTAAAATGTATGCTCCATCCACAGCCATCCAAAGGGAATCAGATCGAAGGTCTGAATATCTGTTTTCTAAATTAAAAATTCAAATCAGCACATGTAACGCAGTTTAAAATAATAATTACACGAATCCCAATTAAGTAATGCGCAGTAATTACAATGAGTGCTGTTAGCAGATTCCAAACAGGGTTTGGGTGCAAGGCACGGCCCAGGCAGGTGCACCCAGGCACAGGAGCAGGAGGAACCACAGGTGCCTGTGTGTCAGAGACCACTGAAATCCCCTCACTCACTCCTCTGGGCTTCCTGCTGCTCTGCCAACCGAAACCTTGCTGCTTTTGTGCTTTTGCAGCTTTTATGGGCTAAAATGGTCTTAATGAATGAACACCAGGCAGGATTCAGGAAACAATTTGTGGCACAGAACCAATTTATAACAGGAGAATTTGTGTATGCTCTGATCAGCAACGGGAAATTGGAGTTACTTGTCTCTAAAGTTTAGCTTTTGCTTTTTTAGTGTCTCACCAGGTGCTTCAGAGGACAATTCCAGTGATGTCTTTATCTGCATGTGTGAACACTGCTTTAGGAACCAAAGTTTTACCTTCCATATTAAGCCACGTTGTTGAAAGAAGTGAAAATAGGAAAAAAAGCAATATCCCAACCCTCAGAAAACCATGGGCAGAAAAAGAATTCATCTGTAGTAGTTTATTATGGGAAAATCTTTAATGCCAAAAAAAACTAAAGCAAGTGAAACAGAGCGCACTTTAGATTGAGCTACCTGTGTTTGAAAACTTAGCAGTCTGCAGCCAAAAAGCATGATTACATGTTGTGAAAACTGTATTGGAAAACTTATGGACAGAGATATTTATCTTGAATTTTGTGGCAATTTAAGGGGTAATATTTTGTTTGTTCTGTACTGCATACTCAAAGCACATCACATAACACTGAAATACCCAGTATTCATTCTCTATATTCCATGTGCACCCCTCATTTTTATGCAGCATTTAGGAGCATGTGTGATATCCAGACTCCACGGGTTTCCAGCTGTATTGGGAATACAGGATTGCACCTTGTGGGACTGCCAGTAAACCCAGCTCACATCTGAATGATGCTCTGCTGTATTTTCCCCCACATTCCTGGAGTGAAGTACCCAAATTCTGTGTTCTGAAGTTTTGCTATTCAACAGAACTTTGTCCCTTAAAACATTCCACTAAAGGAATCTGAAACCTCCTCTAATTTTGATCTGGATAGACTGACTTTACCCATGCATAGTGGATTGCACTCAGTGTCTCAAAATACAAATTCAGTGGAAGCCACATTGTACTTGTGATGTTACCACAAACACTGAATCATTTCTACAAAAACAAAACAGATAAGATGAGGCTTCTTGAAATATCTCCAGTGTGGTGACACTTTATTTTCTATATAAAACATCCCATTCTATATTTTAAAGTCGTGTTTGTAAATAATCTTTTTCCCATCATGATGCTTTTCAGATATCTGATTCCAAAGTGCTCTCTTGCTGAGGGCCTGAGACTGCAAATATGCCACAAATGCAGGGTCCAAATGAAAAATCTGCTGGGAGAACTGGAGCCAGATTAAAATATGAACAAAGGCTTGGAAGAGACTGTGTATGTGTGGTGGAATGTGCAGCCACTCAGCCTTGCATGTGTGTGCTCTCTCTCTCTTTTACAGAGCCAGATTTTTTTAATGAAAAACTTTTCCTTTCTTTTTCCTTCCAAATTTCAATGTTTCCCCCTGTCCTCCCCCAAAATCTGGTGGGAACTCTTTAAGTCATTGTTCCAAGTTTCAAAGGCTGCCGAATAACAATAATGACAGAAAAGAAAAAAAGTGACAACTTTCATCCCAGCTTCTTGCAGGCTTGGATTACAAATGGGAGGCTGCCATTCTCCAGGCACAAGACCAAAATAAACAAGTTCCAAATCCCAGGATGACTTCAGGATGTGCTGAACGTTCAATTCCTGTGCTAGTCAGCAGGACAAACAGGCAGCAGGAGCTTTGGAAAATCAGGGCACCCACTCTGAAAGGCCAATTTCTGGCACCTTGGAGGGATGGAGGTCCCAAACACGGCAGCAATGGCTCTGGGGATGTTTCAAACTAGATGGATTCTTTTTTTGGTTCTCCTTTTGTTTTCTCCTTGTGACAAAACCTCCTTGGTCAGTGAGAGTAACCCAGAGCCCTGCTCATTTCATACCAAGGGCCAAAGGAGGCAAGAAATCCCCAGAAATTCCTGAATCCGTGGTCCAAATCACTAATTATTAACATGAAGGTAATACCTTCACAGATTTTCAATAAAAACTCAAAGCATACTGCAGAAAAATGCTTCAAGAGGGGAAAAAAGACCCCCAAACAGATCTGATTTCCATTTCCACAGTTAACACACATTTTAAAAGTCAGAGCCTCCACAGCCAGGCAGCCCTGAAGAGCTCAAGGGTCTGTGGTTCAACTGAATCATCTGACTTTCAAGCAGAGGACATCTATTTTAGTTCATCAGACTTTCTAAAATTAACTGAGGTTCACAGCTTGGTAAAAAAAAAAAAATACATACTGAAAGAAGCCCTCTAAATCTGGATTGCATACTGATAATTAAAGTTCCATATTCTGAAGGCTTTTCTCAGGGTTTTTGCCTCTTTCCAGTAAAATCATAGAAAATGGAAGACTCACATTAAGAACAAGCTAAAGGAGCAAGCTGACC